>CM076578.1:1207638765-1207772869 GCA_034641835.2 Pinus albicaulis | reverse complement strand
TAATTGGCCTCTCATCGAGTGATTCTACGGGTGTGACCGACGCTAGCTCATGGTTCTGCGCCGTGGGTGTGCAGTACCTTGAGGGCCATTGTCATTATTGGTGGTTCCTCTCGCGTCTGTTAACAGCTTTCATCATTGGTTGGTAATCAGACGATGTTCTTGCATGTTCGACTTAAGCTCACATATTCGCATGCTTGAACTTGTACTTTGTTCGGGTCGAGATGGAGCACAAGACCCTAGCTTGTGTCTGTTGTAATCCAGGCTGCGATATTGTGGATTATTATGATTGTTTACATGACTCACTGATTGGATGGATGCGACCATACCTGAGTCTATTTATCGATCCTCACTGGATGGTTGCGTCCATACCTTGGATCTTGATTATTGCATACTCTGTTATGGATGGCTGCGCCCATACCACGCATATATATCATGTATCCGAGACATCAATTGTACTTCACTCCGCAGGTTTTCCGATGGCCGTGTTTTCAGTCGGCATGTTCTCGTAAAGCATTTCACCCCTCTCTCTCTCTTGGGCCTCATGCTTTAGGGGGCATCTGTTACACAGCAATTTTTCACCATCCCTGCGATTCCCCATCCCGCACATTGGAGGGCTCATTCCGTGACCTGTGACCAGAGACAAGACTTGAAAATACTTTCATTGCATCCCTCTAAAGATGAGCTTCCATTGCCCTGGAGACATCTCCCTGCAAAAAACCCTAAAAATAACTCTTTTTCCATTGGCACGGTTCCACAATTCAGCCCTCGCGCCAAGGGGGAAAATCCTCCAAAGAGGGCGCGCCAATTGGCGCTCTATCATAGAGCCGCACCCATGCCAACCATATTAAAAGGTGTTTTTAAAAAATAAATGGTGGAAGTTTCGTCCTAACAAATTCTTGGACTGATATCTATCTTGAGTTGGGAGGTTTGGCTACGGATTTCCATAGAGAGGAAGTGGTTTGCCACCTCTCATGGAAGCTTCCTTGATGATAGGGCCAATCCCATAATTATAGGGATCCCAACTCCCTTTCCTCCATCTATAAAAGCTTGCTCATCTCCTTTGCAAGCTAGTTCCCAAGAGCTTTCACATCCTTATGCTGCAAGAGCCTTCTTGATTCCCTTAAGGCCAAATCCAAGCAAGGAGACTATTTTCAAGTATCCAGAGAGAGAGGCTTGTCCCATCCTTGACAGGCTTTATCAAGACATGTTTTGTTGACGACCTGTCAAAGGAGAATGCTGTGTCGAAGCTATGTTTGTATTCTTCTTTTGACTCATTAATGATAAGCGACTATTGGTTATGGTTCCACTCTTGTTCTTGATTATGTTCATGAGTTATGTCCTCTTCGACTGACATATAGTTGTATATACTGGATTTTATGCTTGCGTTTGTGTTGTTTCTTGCATGTGTAGGTGTCCAATCACGGAGATCGTGAAGATTGTGATCTGCTAGGGCAAAGGAATGGGAACACCACCTCTTCTACAAATGACAGCGTTGGATTCCAGGTAAGCCTTCATCGTAAGTCGGTTTATTTGCAATTAGGAACCTGCACTGTAGCATGTTTGATTGTTGCTAGACCCGATCTGGGCTAGTAGGGATTACCTCTGTCTACAGAGGGGATTTACCTCTTCAACAACATCCCTTAACCATATATGTGCAGGATATTGCTCAAGGAAGCAACATTCTTCCTTCTAGACCTCATGGTCTACTTGAGGCCATGAGAATTATTGATGACCACTCCCTAGGAGGACTTGGGGAGGAGATGTATTATGGAGAACATGCTCACTTTGGACCATACATCATTCACTTTCTCCAAACATATGAGGAGAGTGGGAAAACAAGCAAGTGGTTGAGAAACCACACTTTTTGTCACTTTTTCTTGCAATTGAGGATCAAACTACATTGGCTACATCTGAGGGACCATTGTCCTTCTCCTTTGCTTCATATGGCAGCAAGTATGGTTCTCATTATGATTCCTTATGTTTCTATTATTCTTGTTTTTATTGGGAGCATGATTGGAGGAATGGCAAATTCGTTGGATGTTTCCCTTGGGGGAAAGATTTCCCACATTATTTACATTGCATGTTCTAATGGGAGCATGACAGATAGTATGGCCACCATAGCAAAAATTTTGTTCTTTTATGAGGTGATCCATGGATTTGATTGGATGCCATATGATGGTGACTTCCAACTCATCACATATGAGGTGATTTGGGCTAGCATGCTTCATAACGTTGGAGGAGAGATCCTTGGAGGTCTAGTCTTCATCTTGCCACTTGAGGGAAATATTATTGCAGCCCGAGATCAGCATATACTCTGCACTTATCCTAAGTGGAGAGGAGGATAGCGTGGGTAGGATATTTTTTCTACCAAGATTAAATTTTTAGCCCACCTACATTGCAAGAGCCAAAGGTGGAAGATGATTTTCATGAGTTGCCATGTTGGGAGGTTAATCATTTTGTATGGATGATTTCTTGGGGGTGGGAGCTTCATATGGGGATGGTAGATCCAAATTCATATCAGACCTCATGCCTCAAGAAGACCCCTCAATATTATCTTTGCATTTGCTTGAGGAAAAGCAACATTTGGGAGCAGAGGACTGTAATATTCCCACTTTAGCACACAACTAAATGGAATATTAAATTTTTTTTTTATCACCTAGTAGCTAAATAAATGGTTAAGGAAGCCCATGCATATTAAAAACATGAATAAAATCCCTCAAATGTGAAAGGGGATAGTCATAAGAGCTAGATTTCACTCCCATATGTGTGAAAGAGGACAATTGCATGGAGAGAAGGTCAGGTTTGACCAACTCAACAACGTTGGGATAGGAGGTGGAGAACACTTTGATAGACAACGTAGTATGAATGGGAAGATGGTTATTTGGTGGAGGAAACCCTAATGACTGGGACCCATGGAGAGAGGGCTTTCACTTGTTTAAAAGGAGGGCAAGGAAGCCATTGTTATTAATGATTCAGATTAATGAGTTCTTTGTCTTTTTAGACTTTGTGCATTCCCCTGCTGTTTAGCAGAGTTGCAGTGCTGCTTAGCACAAGGATTTCCTGTTTAGGATTCTTTCTCCTTTCTTGAGAGGCTTCTTGAAGGATTTGTACTGATTTTCCTCACATCCAGGCTTGAGGCCAAGCATCCTCCTTTAGTTACAACGTTATTTCTGAAGCAGAATAATGTTGTGTTGCAGGGTGTTGCAGTGAGGGTTCACAACACCACCTCCATCACTTGTTTTTCAGAGGACGAGGCTCTCTTTCCTTTGAGAGATCAGTTTGGAAGCCCTTGGAGCATATTTCAGATATTTTCACTTGGCCAAACACCTTTTTTTGCACCTACAATGCAGTATCCCTCAGTGACTGCATTATTTTCAGTTGGTATTTGTAGAGAGGGATTGCAGTGATTGTTGGAGGGTGAGATCTTCAGTGTTAGGATCAGCATTTCACTTGGAAGATCCATTAGAGGAGATATTTTCATCATATGCAGCATCTTCAGCCTTCTCCACTCATTTCCAGTTCTTCAGTTGCAGCTGCTACCCTGCAACTCCAGCATTTTACAGTTTTTTCATATTTCAGCCAATCCTTCCAGGATTGTCTTGAGGTAGTGATTGGGAGCCTAGATCTTCACTCCCAATGTTGTATGATCCATCTATATGTAGATGTGTGATATTTTACATTCAAATGTAGTAGTCTACCTTCTATGACTGCGCAGTACATGGTCATGAGCATTCTTCAATAGAGAAGCATTCCATCTTTTCACATGTATTCATGAGAGGCTTGTTTGCCTTGATCATTTGAGTTGTATTGTACATGCTTATTGCTGATTTACATAATAAAATGGCTCTATGGTTTCCATACATTTTGGTATGATGTTTTTCATTGCTATTTCCAGTTTATGTTTATGTATTGCTGGATCTCCACATTTGGAATATCTTAATATATTCCCAATAGTGTAGAATTTCCCGATTTTGGGATATTATAGAAGCTGACTAACCAACTACCATATGTCTAAAAAAAAGGCTCAATTAAATTCAACAAGGATTATATATTTCCTAATCCCCTCATAGCTTTCCCTCGGTGAATCTTCTCTCCCAAGCATAAAGATCAATATAGGTTGTTCTCTCCTTTTATTTCAAAAATGCATATATATAATTATAAATTCATCAGAGGTATATGAGTACATCATCATAAATTTATGTATAACATCCATTTTGATTATCCATAATTATATTCTTAATTACATTTACAAAATCAAGGAATTAAAAAGGGATTATACAATCCACTCAACCTTAAATGAGCATCATCATTGGTGATATAACTTTCATAAAACTAATTTTACATAGAAAAGAAAAAGGAATATGAAATTTTTCATCGAATTGATCCAGGTAGATATTAGTGGCCAGGTCCTATTCCACTTGGGCCCCCACCATTGTCTTTTTCAGTTTTTTAGTTTCAGCACAACTTACTATTTTTAGCAGTTTTTTGGGTCCTGAACTTCCGAAGCCATTTTGAGGCCCTAAACGACGTTTTTTGGGAATCATTTTCCAACAAAGATTATTTTGTTTCAATATTTATGTTCGCAGTCAAGATTTGTAGTCCTTGGATAGATATTTCTAATGATATATCATGTGCATCAAACAGAGATAGTATGCCAAAGTTACGACCCCGGGAAATTGTTTTACCAATTTACCCCGACGGGGCCCATATTATGGTGTTTCATGTCCTAGGGTTAGGTTTTTGGATGTTTAGGGTTTTCCATTGTTTCTAAATAATATATAGGCCTTCGAGCCTCATTGTAACATAGAGTTCAGAATCCTGTAGCCGCCACATCTCTTCTCATAGATAAGCTACCAGCGCCCTAGCTAGTTTATTTCCATTCTGTCTATAAGAAAATTTTAGTTCTTTGATATTAATGAAATAAAGTGTTATTTCCACTGCATCTTTGTATTTATGGTTATATGTGTATTCTATTTTGTTCCTGCATAAATTTGGATCAGTGGTATCAAAGCGGTTTTCTTTTTCTCGATCCTTCTTTGCATGTCCCCAATGAGGCCGGGGTATAAGGAGTTAGGCCTCGATTTGATTGAACCTTTGCAAGATCAACCTCACAAACCCTGACGACTGCCCATGGGGGAGGAAAAGAAATATGAGGGAGTAGGAGATCCTATCAAAATATTTTTCGAGAAGGTCCTCGAAAAAAAAAGGAATGTGATGGTGGATAACTTTTCCCAGATCCTTCAACAACTGCCCACTGACGGCACATCTGCATCCAACAGCCACTCTGGAGGCGTGACTCCCTTTAAGGTACAAGTAAACCTTGAAATTCCCATATTTTAGGGTCAAATAGATGTAGATGCCATAGATAGATGGTTTAATCTATTAGGAGAAGATTATTTTTGCACTCCTCAAACCTACCCCCTATATCAAGGACTAGTGAGAAACCTACTGTGAGAAAAAGGACGAGACATAAACCTCTCTGTTCTTAGTCGCACCCACTTGAAATTATTTCTGAGATGCGATCAAGGAACAATACTATCCCATGGGGAGCTATGAGTACAAGTACATATAATGGAACATGTTGTGGCAACAAAGGGATCAATATGTGCATGAGCTGACAAATCTATTCCATACCCTGCACAAAAATTTGGGTATCAAAGATTTGGAGAACAATTTGGTGCTAAAGTATCACAATTTTCCACACAAATACATTCAGGAGGAAATGGAGTTCCTCGACATCTCCTCGCTTGGTATGACATACTGGTATGCTGCCAAGATTGAGAAGAAATTCAAACAGAAGTAGCAAGACTTTGGATCTACGAATCAAAAGCAAGGGAAAGGTTCCCCGAAACCACAGAAAAAAGTACAAAACCAAGGCATGGCAGCTCAAGACAACCTGCCAAAGCTGCAAGAAAATAACAACACTATGAAGCCAAATAAGGGCACATGAAAGTGGTGTGAGCTCCATAAGATCTTCACTCACAACACAAGTGAGTGTCAAGCCAAGTAATTGTTGGTGGCCGAGATGAGGGCTTCTGAATGAGATGCATGCTCTGATTCTGAATCAGAACCAAACAAGGGGAATGAAAAAAGGAAATATTGATGAGGATCCCAATGCCAATGTTGCCACTGCGAAGATATAGAAGGAGGAATCGGAAGATCCAGAGGAGGAGGAGCGTCTCTTTCACTCCCAGATGTGGGTAAAGGGTTCCCCGCTATAGTTCATTGTCAACAATGGGAGCCAAAATAACCTCATTTCAGTAGACAACGTGAAGCGGTTGGGCTTGCTGACCATAGCACACCGACAACCATACACCATCGAGTGGCTTCACCGAGGATGGGATCTCTGCATCAACTAGCAGTGTCTCCTTCCCTATAGCATCAAGCCCTTCACGGATGAGGTATTATGTGACATTTCTCCTCTTGATGTTTGTGATGTACTATTAGGCCAACCATACTTGTGGAGGCAACATGTTGTGTATGAGTCCCGCCCTCATGCACATGGGATGAGATCCTCCCCTATGTACAATGCAATTATAACCAGGCTTTCCACACCTCAACCGGGCACATCCCCTTTCAAGTGGGCTTGGGATTCCATCAACTATGTCCCATTGACATAGCCATGCCATTTGCGGCAACTCAGGCCGATTCGGCTCATGTCCATTCTAAAGTTGAAAAAGCGAGAAAATTCATCCAGTGCATTTAGAAAATATGCCAATAGGTTGATGACATATTAGACAAAGACAATGCTAAGTACAAGCAATGGCATGATGAACATCAGGTGCCAGAGAACTTCCAGGTGGGCGACAAAGTTTGGCTACATTTGTAGGAGTGCCTCACTGGACCCCACTTCAAGCTTCGCCTACTTCGATATGGGTCATACACCATCACCAAGGTTGTAGAGAGAAATTCCTTCAAACTCAGTATTCCACCATTCCTTGGTCTGTACCCAGTATTCAATGTGGACCGCCTTCGTCCCTACTTCCCACCTCTACTAGACACCTCTGACATTGCAGAACAAATCACACCAATAGGGTTAAACCTAGACTAAATGGAACAAACCACCATAGATTGTATCATGGACATGAAAATCAAGAAAAATCACCAGCATAAGATCCAACTGTATCGGGTTGTCAAAGCTGGCCAACTCCTGCACCAAGGCAAGTGGTTCACCGGGGACCAAGTTCAGCAGAAGTTTCCTCATCTCATGGAGGAACTCAATGCAATGGGGACCATTGATTCCTAAGGAGGGAGGAATGATCCAAGTGGATATTGGTGTCCACCTTCCTATTCCACTTGGGCCCCCACCATTGTCTCTTTCATTTTTTCAGTTTCAGCACAACTTACTATTTTTAGCAGTTTTTCGGGTCCTGAACTTTCAAAGCCATTTTGAGGCCCTAAACGACGCTTTTTGGGCATCGTTTTTCCAGAGAATGTGATTCTATTTTAGAAGATAAAATTGTGGTAAGTATTTTTATTCCTCAGATAGATCTTTCTAATGATGTATCATGTGCATCAAACAGAGATATTATACCAAAGTTATGACACCGGGAAATTGATGTACCAATTTACCCCGACGGGGCCCATATCCTGGTGTTTCATCTCCTAGGGTTGTTTTTTGGAAGTTTATGGTTTTAAATTGTTTCTAAATAATATATAGGCCTTCTAGCCTCATTGTAACACATATTTTAGAGGCCTATAGCTACCACATCTCTTCTTAGAGATAAGCTACCAATGCACTAGCTAATTTATTTCCATTTTGTCTGTAAGAAAATTTTAGTTCTTTGATATTAATGAAATGAATTGTTATTTCCACTACATATTTTTATTTATGGTTATATGTGTATTCTATTTCATTTCTACATAAATCCATATCAGGAATCCTCTATATCCCATATGGATTGAATTGCTCAGAATTTATTCTATTGCACTTTGAATTACATGATGGCTTGATTTTAAAGCACCGTCTCCTTTCTATTGATTAGGCATTGACAGTAATTTTGTTTCTAGTTGCACATCTATGAAATCCTAATCAATCACATGATTAGAATAATGTACATACTTAATAAATTATATATGGAATCCACAATTGGTTTTTACTGTGGGAGGTAGGACAATTATGTATGCTACTAGCCCCACTCTTTCCAAAATATCAAAGGATCCAAAATAGCATGCTTCTAGCTTATAACATGACCCCACTTTTAATTAAATTCTCTTGTGTATAATTCAAAGATACAAAAACTCCCCCACTTGAAACTCCTCGTGAATTGTTTCCTGATCAACCTACCTCTTCTACCAATCTTGAGCCACTTTCAATTTCTGTTTTATTTTGATCATCTCTTATTCCATTTCCTTTAATAGGTTAGGCGTAGGCATGGTTTTTTCCACTATGTTATCCCAACTAATTGGATTTTTTCATTTTTTACCATAATTTCTTCAAGGGGGCTCATCTCCAAGGATATTTGATAGCCATTACTATAAGATAACTCCATCAAGGTAGATATTTTCCCCATCTCTCTTCCTAGTGCATAACATATATTCTTAGCATGTCTTCCAACATATAATTTATCCTTTTTATATGCCCATTTGTTTGAGAGTGGTAGGTTGCATTGAGTGTCAATTCTATCCAAAATTTTGAAAATAAATAATTCCAAAAAAGTGAAGTAAACTTGGAATCACATTCTCACAAAATATTTTTGGGAATTTCATGCAACCTAAAAATTTATTTCATAAATATTTTGGAAATGTCAATTGCCTTATAGTGGATTTAACAGGAATGAACTAGGATTCCTTTCTCAACTTTTCTACCACCACCATGATTGAATCATGTTGTCTGAGGGTTCTTGGTAATACAATGACGAAGTCCATAATATTGAATTCTCACTTACATTCCAATAGTGATATTGATTGTAACAATCCTCCTAAGTGCTTGTGCTCCACCTTGACTTATGAGCATCTAGACTTTTGGCATCATATTCAACAATTTTCCCTTTCATCCTTGGGAAGTGATACATCTCCTGGAAGTTGGAAACATCTTTTTGGAGCATAGGTAACCTATATAAGATCATTTTTGAATCTCATCCGTTATGATTTTATTTATTTCAGTTACATTGGGTATGTATATTATTCTCCTCTACATTAATAAATCATATTATGTGAGTTGATAATTCATTTATATTTTCCCCTTAAGCCCTTTCTATATGAATTCACTTATCTACTAAAAATTCTCATCTCCTTGCAATACTTCTTTAATTATTTCTTTTAATTCAGTATCAGAGGTGTTGATGGCTACTATTTTTATTTTTTGCACACTTCTATTGAGTGAAACATCACACATTTCTCTTTACCTTTGATATGCTTGCTTTTAAAATTAAATTAAATTACCAGGTCTCACCATCTCACTTGTCTAGCATTCAGTTTGGGTTAATCAGACATGTATTTTAGCTCATTAAGGTGTGTTATCAAAGTAGATTTCCTTTCAAATAGATAGTGTATCCAAATATTAAATAATTTCATGATGGTTTCCAGATCCATATCATGTGTTGCATACTTCTTCTCATATCATTTACATTTTTAAATTCATAAAAAATTATATTCCCATATTGCATGAGGAATCGATTAAGCCCTTCCTTTCAAGCATCTGTGTATACCAAGAAATATTTATCCTAGTTGGAAATATTTATGATGGGGGCATTGGTAAAATATGCTTCAGTTGTTTGAAGCTCACTTTGCACTCTCATGTATAATTAAATTTGACTCCCTTCATATGTATTTTTTTAATTAGATGTCCAATATTTGAATATACTTCTATGGATATTCGGTAGTATCTATATAGTCCCATAAACAACTTGATTTATACTACATTATAAGGAGTAGGCCACTCGATTTCCTTTACCTTTTCAAGATTTAATATCACTCCTTTTGAGATGGCATGGCCCAAATAATACACGTGTTCTTTAAAGAAATCACACCTTATAATTTTAGTGTACAATCGATGTTCCTGCAACACTTGCAACAAGATTTTTAGGTAATTCTCATGCTCTTTCTTGGTTCTTGAGTATACTAAAATATAATCTATGAAAACCAACATAAAATTATCTAATACCTACTAATAATGTTGTTCATTGGGAACATGAAGGTGGCTTGTGCATTTTTTAACGCAAATAATACCACCATGAATTCAGAGTACCCATGTCACATTCTAAATTCAATATTGTGGATGACTTCATCCTTGGTTGAGGCTTAAGGATACCTAGACCCTAGATCTATTTTGAGAACACTATGGATCCCTATAATTGATAAAAAATATCATCAATTCATGTTGTTCAATTATTTTTAATCAATACAAAACCTAATAGTACCATATTCCTTCTTTATAAATAGCATTGGTGTCCCTAAGGTGACATACTAGCTCTAATTGTAACACCCTCTTCGCAGATCTACCTAAGTTACTAGAAAACTGGGGTAAACATGTGACAAGAGGATATGAATATGAGATTCAACCTCCTAGATGACCTTAAGGAAGTGGAACTGGCGAAAACACCAAAAACACACCTTACACTGCATCATTGACATCCCCAAGGGGTAACCCTACCTTCTAGGGCCATGTTACCTAAGGGGGGGCTGATTTTTAGCCCCGTTGAGGCTAATTTGTGGGCGTGTAAGGGAAATGGAGTGGCTCTTGACCCTAGAGATGTGGTATAGCCTTGGAGATGTAGCGGCTTAGGCCCAAACAATGAATTTTCCGCCTGTAGCTCCACATTTTCAGCCCGCGAGCCCAAGTCACTTCCTATAACTTCTTGTAACTTTAGGAGAGGGTAAATAACATTTAAGAAAACATATGGAAGCAATCAAATCATCAATAACTCATCCAACTGCACCCAACCATGACATGTATTTCGTCAAACATGTCACAAACATAGCATCTCCAAGTATAAACAATAGATTTAAATAAAGGGGTCTCTTTCTTATCTAAGAATGGCTAAGAAGAATTTCTCCCATACATTATAAGATATCATTTAATAAATTTAACCATAGATACATTGTGCATTCATTTACAAGTAAAAAAATGGAGAGAGCCATACCTCATCACTATCACAACGCATGCTTATAACCAGTGTAATACCAATAGAAGTACCATGGATACATCAGAAATAGAATCCATATATAGAAAAGTGCATATACACATAAAATACCAAGTCAATTAAATTTTGATTAATGAATTTAAAAACCAACCCGGAATGGGACTCCCACATTTCACCCAACCATAGACATGGTGAGCCAAATCTCACTTCATCTAGTCACCCTCGTGCCATATTCCAAGCATGAATGTGGGAATTTATCAAACACATCAATCAAAACCAAACCAGGGCTCCAGAGACCACACCGTCTCAACCCAAAACCAGTGATTCCACCTCACAGTCAGACATCACTAACCATCACGGATTGGTCTCTATCCAAGCTGCTCCAGCGGTCCAGAATGTTTGTTCCAACCATGACTTATAGGACTAGTAAATCAACCCCAACGATTACATGGCTTCCAAATAATTTGTCTGACCAGGGATTACAGGACTATTAACTCAACTCACCTAGGGCTTCAAGAGCGTTTGTCCAACCAAGGCTTCCAAGACTAGTAACTCAGCCCATAGGTTTTTTTTGAGCTTCTAGAGTGTTTGTCCAACCAAGACTTCTAGGAAAAAATCACTCAACTCACATCTAAAGGAATAATGAGAACTAACCAGAAACAAATCAATGGAAATAAACCCACAATACCATGGCTATCCAGGAAATGGAAAGTCTAGGAAAATCCACATGCATACCCATGCATGCCAAAACTAGTGAGGAAATCAGACATGTAAATCGACACCTCCACTCAAACTCTATTGTAGATGCTGATCCTGATGTCCTCTTCCGCTTTCCTATTGTTATCACTAGAAAATCGGACAAGAAAAAGACATCATGAAATGTCAAAAAGGAAGGATTTACGGGCTTGAAAAAAATTAGAGAATCTGGAAAATTTAACTTTCTCTAAGGTCAAGAGGAAAATTTATCAACTTGCACACAAAAGACATAGAAAAAGTGCGTTCTACGTGCATTTTCTTCGATAGCAGAGAAAATATCTGTAGCTTTCCCCCCAATAAGCTGCATGATCCTGAGTATGGATAAAGGTCACTATCTAGGACCACTTTGCACACATATGGAAGAATATTCTCCACTTGAGGCCGCCCAAGGACATTCTCCTAGAGCCACCTTGAGACCTCAAGTGAGCAGACAATGGAATAAACCACCACTCTCAAGTCACTATCCACAATTGTACCAAGAGAGAGAATAATATTTTAATTTTTCCTATAAAAGAACTCCATGAGAAGAACAATTCAGAACACATTTTTATGTTGGCCAAATTTCCCATGAGGAAACCGGCAGTGTGTTGTCCAAGCAGCAATAAAGTGGAGGGATTCAGTTGTTGACCATCCAACATCTCAATCCCAAAGGAGAAGTGCACCAAGTGTCTGACATCCAGTCACTCATTCGAGGAGAAGAGAGAGGCATGCATACAACTTAAGGGGAGAGCCCTCCTTTCATTGGGTATTAGAGCTCCATAGCTCTAAGGACTCACTGCAAGTGTGTAACATTCTACTGCTTCTTTACCACCAGCTGCTAATAAGAAGGATTCATTATCCGTTAGGATTATTAGCTCTTTTACTCGATTGAGATTGTGTTTATGTGTAATTTTTGTTTTGTTTCCTCTTCTTTTATGTAGCATGCTATGTTCCATAAACTAGTTTTTCTACATGTTAGCATGTTTCCATTAACCATATAAAAAATCCATTTTTTCCCTATTACCATTGCTTGCAGGTTATAAATCACTCCTATCAAGCACTGGTGTTTTTCATAAACTTGTGTACTAAACACACCAACACAGGATTGGCAACTCCACTTATTTTTCCTCTTAAGATAAGTTGTTGTTGTCTTGTAGAACCTCTTTTCTGCTCAGGATTGCTGCAAGACCAACGCTCCTCTTCCTCATCTTCTCTCATTCCCCCTCTATGAAGAGATTCAGTCCAGGAGAAGTGGAATTTTTGTGTGTAGGAAAACCGCATGTGTTTAGCATAGACATATACATCGGTCCTCGTGCGTTCAGTTCAGACAGACGTGGAGATTGTGCACCTGTGTAGAGAAATTCCATGCGACAACCACTGAAACATTTTTTCACTAGTTTTCTTCATTTTTTGCAAGTGTAAATTGACTTGCAGCCTAGAATAAATCTTCCAGCACTGTGTTTTGGTGTCCCTTGACTGTTAGGACATGTTTTTAGCTGAGTCTTAGCTTAGTTATTGCATAGTTCTACCTTTAGTTTATTATCACAAATTCACATAGTTTAAATAGGAGGAAAGTAAGTGGCTAAAATCCACCCATGCTATCTGAATGAACTTATTAGTGATAATAGACACCAAACACATAGGTAATTAGCAAGGAGTAAGTGGCCCATATCCACGCTTGTTTATCTAGTTTCCATTTTTTCCAATTTTGCATTAACTTTAGTTTAAATTCTACATTAGGAACTAGGATTAGGATCAATTTATCCAAGAAGGAAAGTAATATTTTCTACCCTTGCACCTTTTGGTGACCCTGGGCATGCATATGAACACTCCCTTTTGATAATTTTCCATATCCCTTTAGGCCAACATTTAGTCTAAGTAGGAAAAATTGTAAGCGACCCATTATGTGTGCATCATTTACTTTTTGAAAGGAACAATCAAAACATAGTTTAACTAGGAAGGAGTGTAAAGGATCATCACATATCCACATCCTAAAAACATTTTGATTGTACACTTTCTCACACACATCGCCACACCATAAGCAAAGTAAGACTCCTTAAAACTAACCATTAATTGAACTGATTAAATCTCCCCACAGGGGCCACAAGATAATTAATAATTCAGGTTAGGACCATTCAGGGTAGGCATCCAATAAGCCTCCATGATTAGTTTACATTCTTGACAATGTTACCTTTACAGTCTACAATGGTGCTCAACACACAGTTACCTTTCCTAGCATCTTTAAACTTACCTGATCTATCAAAGTTAACAAACAAATCCATTGCACACAATCCCACTTGGCCCCCATGCACACGAAGCTCCCTTCAGACATTCGAAAATTTGAATGGAAGCAAGTGGAAGACCCTGGAAACCATGTAATTACTTTCCACCAATGGTGTTCATCGAATAGTATTATTGATGATACTATTTGATTAAGACTATTCCAGTGCACCTTAACCAGACCAGCCTCGAAATGGTATGTGGAGCAACCTTTTGTTACACATGGAACCTTTAGTGCCCTCGCTACTGCGTTCCTTACATATTTTTAGCTACCCATCCACCATGATTCAGGAATGGATTTATTGACGCATTTTAGGCAAATGTCAGCCGCCCATATCTTGGACCCTATCCATGAATGGCGACAACATCAAATTTTTTTGTAAATCCAAACTCGACGATCGAGTGTTACTGGAACTTTTCTTGAAAACTCTCACAATAGATTTTTCAAAAGATGTGGAAACTCAAGGACCTACTTCCAAAGAGGATGCCATTAGAAAATCCCATCAAATCAATTTGATATACACTCAGTCAAGATACATCTATAACAATATGCCTAACGCCCCGTGCTTGCAAACTTATAAACAATTTCCATGCACGTCAAACACTGCACATAGATTAATAGGGTCACTGACCCAAAATCACCTAGGCAGCAGTGTCCCATACCCCAGTTATGTGTATGATCCTAACTAGAACATCTCACAACATGGATACCATCTGAGTCATCATGCACATCTGCATAACATGACCAATAGGGCATTGTCGTACCATCATCAGCAGGGAGGACCATACCCTCCTGCACAGGGGACCCATTACACAGCTAGAAACGCTGGCGGAAGAGCCCCTCCCCAGTAACCATATCCAAACGAGGGACAAGAACCTCAATATTCCCACTCCCCAGCACAAAACCCACCGATGCAAAATAATGCACCAGTGAACTTCGTGCAACCATCCCAGGCCCAACCGTGCCAGCCATACAGGTAGGAGAATCATAGTCATCCTCCTAACATGGTAAGGAAAAAACCAAAAAATAAACAAAAGGGAGATCCTAGACATGAGGGAAATAACCAACAGCACCCTCCACGATCTCAGGCTGGGGGCAACCCTAACCTAAATCAAAACTAGGAACCATGCAACTCCCAAGGGCAGAACAAGAGGGATAATCTTTGGACCAACCACTCTTGTGCAATTTGTGGTGAGTATGGCCATTACACTCATCGTTGTCCCAAACTCCCTGAGCTGAAGAAGCTTCAAGGTAACTAAGGAAAAGGGGTACCTACACAACAAACAACTGTAATGTAGGAGCCCTTCCTGCACCAAGGGGTGGCTAGTACCCAACAACAACAACCACCCCCCGACGATTCTGGTAACAATAGCCATGAAATATATATGACTGGTGACGAAATGTTCTTTCAGAAATGGAATCAAAGTTATGATACCTTTCCAGATACCAGTACATCAGGGGCTAGCACAGGTGCACCTACAACACCATGGACTATATCAAAAATGCTTATTGAGCCTCTGCCAAAAATGGCTAAAGGTCCAACAAGGCAGGCGTGATGCCACTCCAAAGTGGCCCATAATTATAGCATCATGGACAACTTAGCATAGTCCCCCACTGCCATGTTAGCTTTAGAAGTCCCACAATATTTCCCAAAGAAAAGGAAAGACTTACTTTCTATGTTAGGCACAATTGACCTTTCCGATTCACGCCCAATGGCTTTTGACTTAGGAAAAGCCACTCCTAGGCTTCCTTCTTTGGTTGCCTTCCAGATATCGGTGTCAGTCCTGAACATTACAATACACCGATGTATCATTGACGAGGGTTCATCCAAATGCATCATGTCTAAGAGCATTTGGTAGAAGTTAGGATCCCCCGAACTAAAGCCATCGGACATCACTCTTAGAGCATAGGACAAGAGCCTTTATGCTTCAGTTAGTCTCTATCAAAATGTCCCAGTCTGCTTGGCTGCCAAGATGGTTCTTATAGAAATTTATGTCTCGGATGCTCAGTTGGACTACAATATACTCCTTGAATGGAGTTATATGTATGCAATGTCTGCCATATTATCCTCCATTTTCTAGATTATGATGTTTCCCCACGAGGATCAAATCATCACCGTCGACCAATTGATGTGCCATGACAAGCGACCCAGGACAAACGTCGATGTCATTCTACCCTATGTACACACATCTCCAGAATCACTCACATGATACCAAGAATTGCCTTGGCCAATTCAAACCGTCATTTATCCTTGGATCATTCCTAGGAGATCCGCCTATCATACCAGAATCATTTGTTGATATCATAGGGGCCCTAGTGTGCATGATTTCTTCATCAAGCACCGAGACCAACCAGGAGAATGAGACCAGTAGTAACGAAACCGAGACCTCTAGCATGATAGCTTTGCTAGCCTATGCCATCTCCCAAACTCCTTTTCTATACCATGTACCTATTTTTGTGACACAACAAGTTTTAGCACCAATAGTGTTACCAAACATATCCTTTGAAATACCTGTTTGGTACTTGGTCCCACCTGCCATGTCGCAAGACACGAGCATCATGGCTACATGATTAACACCTATCACTCCTAAGGATGCCCCACCAGTTAAGGAAAACCCCATAGCTATACCAGTGAAGGAGACTCTCGTCACAAAGCTGGTTAAAATGACTAGGAAAACCCCTAAAAAATGGGAAAATATAGAAAACCCCATCATGCCAAGGGAATTATAACCTTGTGTAGTGAGCAATATAGTAGGCCACCCTACCCATATCTGCGTGGAGCTAGATGAATTGAAACTACTCCTAAGCTCTGGAAGAGATACCAGGTCGACAAGTTCTCGTAAAATGGAACCAACCACAAAAAACCAAGGCTAAGAATTTTGTACCAACCACACATGCGCTATCTATAAAAATTATGGGCATTACACCCATTTTTTCCAGAAATACCATGATATAGGGATGCCTTACATGCCTTAGAACAATCATATCAAGAGTATTACCCCATGTAGTCAAATGGGGAAGAACCTCGGGTCATATTATACCTTCAGGAGGCACGACTGTCATCAGAAGGCCCCATTCCCCCTCCTCCTATCCAACGTTATGCACTTTTCGATGAACGAGATCATTTCATCGTTGAATGTGAAGCCCTAGAATTGTTTCAATGATGGTATCTATTTAATTTTGTATACCATGCTGACCTTCTAGTGACCTAGCATTCGTGTCAGATATGTGGTGGCAATCATCCGTTACATCATTGCCATTATATCCCTTGATTTCATTTAGCGCTAACCAGTTTATGCATGGCCATAGTTCGCCTCTCCCTAGAAGACGACTCAGATATAGAATCCATGGAAAAATTGACATTGCAGGAGGATGTGACAAGTAGGTCCATTCTCTTCCTATCAGCGGAAAAGCCACTGGTCGGGGAACCCTTAGTCACCCCCACCCACCCTCCGTGGAGAAGACCAACCTGTGCATTCTGCAACACACGCAAAATTTCAGTTTCCAAATTCCCAGACCTAGGATCACTACGCAAATGGTTCCCAATCACTTTATCAACCGAGCGAGAAGGTAATACCCAAGAAAAACATTATTGTCTAGTATTTTAGGGCAACCATCATGCTCATCATTGTACTTATATCCCCCAAGTGCACCCACTAATTGACATCATTCATTCATTGGAAACACATTGCCAAGATATGGTTAGTACTACATTTAGAGAATCCAATGTAAGGCAGATATCCCCCAGACATCCTACCCCATTTCAATACCAAAACACCGGGCGAGTCAGAAAGACACACCGACCTAACATGACCCATGTCCTGGCTAAGGTGGCATGCAGGCTATGCGATAGAATCAACCAATAGTTCAATCAGTGTAAGGAACTGAAACACCTCACAAATAGCTTTGGCATGGTCTCCCCTGTCACGCAGAAGCATCTCTCTAATCAAGAGAATGTTACACATTGTTATTGCAGGATTTTCTCGCATTTCCACCATACTATGAATTTTGAACACCTCCCAATTCTAAGAGCTGCAAGAGAAACATTATGTATAGACTCCCCAAAAGAGATAGACACCCCTAAACCAAAACCTCGAAAATGGAAGCAGTGGAAATTTTCCCCTACACCTGATCCTTTCCGAGCGTCCACTTCAGGGACGAAGAGTAGTGTTGGTTCACACACCATCTACTCGATAGGAACCATGGTACCATGCACCATTTGCACTGGCCATAACCACGATGCAGAGGGATACCCCTTAATTGAAACACTTAGGAACCTCTGCACCAAGCACAAGTTCCAAATCTAGGAAAGTGCGAGTACTCTTGGTATGCCTCGCGAGGAACCTAGACTTGCTCTTATGCAAACTGCCATGTTGGAAACTCCTCCTTCACCAAACACCGACGACATGATACATCATATATGATTCATATCCTCATGTATCAAAACCATGACTCATGATGTCTGCTCATTAGTCATAGGTGTCAAGTTGGCTATAACTACGAGAGTAGTTGTGCCAACGACGGTGCAATCCCAATGTATCTTCACCCTGTCGACTGCATTTGGTTCCACCACATCGATAATGGAATATTATTCATGTTTTTCATCCAGCTCTGTTAGGATCAAAACACTTCGTCACGGCCTTACGCAGACGCAATCCTCCTTAGGATCCTTATTCCACTTAGATGAGGACATTCTTGAGGCCATGACGGAACCAGATTATCCTTGGGATGAAATGCACCATTGCTCATTTTTTCTTCTTGAAAAGACATTCGGCCCTAAAAAATTAGGAAACCAAGAGATTTATTCAATCGAATCAAAATATTTCATTCCATCAAGGAAAATTGATTGGTTCACAAATCCCATTTCGGCACCTGATGCGTTCGAAGCAGGGAACATGTCAAACATTTATCCTACCATCAAGGTGAATATCTCTCGAAATCCTGAGAAATTCGAAGAAATCTCGCTAGGGGCAGCATGTCACCCAGATGAGATAACCTCTTAAACTCATTTTTTGAAAGAGTATCGAGATATCTTCACATGGGACTACTCGGAAATGCCAAGACTTAGTCCCAATATTGTAGAGAACCACATTGACAATTGGCCTGACGTACCACCAGTATTCCAGAAATAGCGTCAACTTCACCCATCCAAGGTAGAAGCAATTAAATGAGAAATTGATAAGCTTCACAAATTTGGGTTCATCTACCCCATCGCTTACACATCGTGGGTTTCCAACCCTATTCCTGTCATGAAAAAATAGGGCACCATATGCATCTGTACCGATTTTTGTGATTTTAACAAAGCATGTCCAAAGGACAATTACCCTACCCCATTCATTGACGTATTTATCAATGCTTGTGAAAAAGATGAGGCCCTCTCCTTCATGGATGGTTTCTCTACGTATAATAAAATCCAAATATGACACACCAACCGATACAAGATCACTTTCACCACCCCATAGGGCACGTTCGCATATGAGGTTATGCCATTTGGTCTTAAAAATGTTGGAGCCACTTTATAGCGGGCCATGAATTATATCTTTCATGACTTGGCACACCTCATCCTTGCTTACTTGGACGAACTCACCGTGCAATCCAGGAAGTGATCTGATCATCTCGAGGATCTGCGACTAGTATTCCAACGATGCCGCCAATACAACCTATGGTTGAATCCCCTCAAGTGCATCTTATGCATCACGATGGGACGAATTCTAGGCTTTATTGTGTCCCAACAAGGGATTAGAGTGGACCCCCTCAAGGTCCAAGCTATCAAATAGGTACCACCACCTCGAACCCTCAAGCAACTCCAAAGCTTGCAAGGGAAGATCAATTTTCTGTGATGCTTCGTCCTAGACTATGCCACTTTCTCTTAGGGATTCTTGCACCTCCTTCGTCAGGACATCCCATTTAAATTGGATGATGAAACCCAACAATCATTTGGGATGCTAAAATACACATTTCCTTCAGCACCCTTAATCAGTCCCCTAAACTATGACAAAGATTACACCCTGTATCTATCAGAGTCCGAGACTGCTTTGGGCGGGGTGTTAATCCAGGAGGGCCCCAATGGAAAAGAACATGTAATTTATTATGTTAGTAAAAAAAATTCAGGCCCCGCATTAAGGTATGAGCCCGAAGAGAACAGTGCACTAGCAATAATACACGCAGTCCAAAAACTTCACCATTACATTATCTTAAGGACTACAACAGTCGTTGCAGATACCAATCCCCTGAGATATCTGCTCACCCATCGTTTTATGAACCATAAATGCACTTGTTGGATTGTTATATTGCAAGAGTTCAACTTACAGTTTAGATCCCCCAAGAGAAAGAAGGCTTTAATTTTAGTCGAGTTCATCAGTGACCTCCCAAGTCAGACCAAAGGATCACGAGTCAATGATTCACTACCGGACGAACATCTCTTCCTAGTGATGACGAACAACCCTTGGTGCGAAGATATTATCTTATTCTTACGAACCCAAAATTTCAAACCAAAGCTCACTCATGATGATCACAGGTGCATATGCCACTAGGCCCCTTGATACCTCCTCATGGGACATGTCCTTTATCGGCGGGTCATCGACACCATTTTACGTCGATGCCTCACTCAAGACCAGGCTAAGCAAGCCCTTACTGACTGTCACAACAGAGCTTACGGTTGCCACCTCTCCGGAATGGCCACTGACCAAAAATTCCTAGGAGGAGTATATTTTTGGCCCACATTATTTCGCGCCTGCATCTCAGCAGTCAAAATGTATGATCGATATCAACTCTTCACTCACAAATCAAGAGCACCTCCCACTCCCTTGCACTGTCATAGTAACTATTCCCTTATGCAAATGGAGGATCAACTTCATGAATTGCAACCCCACATCATTAGGCAACAACAGATACATTAGCCCAGCCATCGACTACTTCACCAAATGGGCAGAGGCCATGCCCACATACGACAACATGGTAGAAACCATTGCACGGTTTTTGTTCAAACATGTCATCACTTGGTCTGGTGTACCAGAAGAGTTAGTCTCGGACCACGGAAAACACTTTGAAAATAAGTTTTTCCAGGAGCTATCTCATCACCTCGGATTCACACATGAATTTTCTTCACCATACTATGGCCAATAAAACGGATAGGTAGAAGCTATAAACAAAGTACTCAAAAAGATGTTACAACACATGGTGAATAACCACAAAAAAAATTGCACCACATTATTTTCTCCACCCTGTGGGCATACTGCACGACAGTAAAAATGTCAACATGGTTCACACCTTTCCACTTGGTGTACACAGTTGAAGTTGTGATTCCCATAGGACATGATATCCCAAACTTACACGCTGTCATCGAACTCCTTGATGACACCCAACCTCTAGTGAAATGCTTAGTACAATTAGAAATCATCGACAAAAGTTGATGATAGTCACTCCAACACAACGAGGCCCATAAAAAGTGGATGAAAGCATCATTCGACCACAACATCACCCCTTGATCATTTACCAAGGGGGAGTTAGTCCTCCTCTATGATGTTGCAAAATAAGCCTTAGGGCCCAGAAGGTTGGAAACCTTGTGAAAAGGTCCTTATGTCATAAAACATTTTCTCATCAAGGGGGCATACATTTTGTCTGAGCCCGATGGAAAATGCCTAAGCAATCCCTTCAAAGGGTTCTACCTCAAGAAATTTTACACATAAGGTTTAGGAGGCTTTGGCTTTATAACATCACATACTTCTCCAAAAAGTGCTATGGTGTTACAAAAATGGATCATCACCCCAACCATTATTTCGGGTTCATTGATGGAGCATCTTGATGGTCTCAGAATTTAGCAGCAGCCGCTTGGGTCATCTACTACCTTGACCGATCGCCATACTTCACCAATGGAGTATGCATTGGATCAGCTACAAACAATGAGATAAAATATGATGCCTTCATAGGGCTCATGAGCGATGCCTTCAACCAAGGCATCTGCCACCTACATATCTACCTTGATTCCCAGTTAGTGGTTTCATAGTTAAACCAAGAATTTGAAGTACAAGATTCACAACTGTTAACAAAATATTTTCATAAAAAAAGATTAAGCCATCAATTTGATCATATTACATTCACACATGTACCAAGAAATCAAAACCAGAGAGCAGATCGCATAGCTAACCACATTCTAGAATGGAATGCATCTCATCTAAACTATCATATATAAAACCAAAACCATAAAAAATACATAAATATCCATCATCGATACATAACATCCGTCAAATAATATAAACCATAAACACATCATCAAGAGCTGCAAAAAGTACATCTCACATATATACCAAAAAATAGGCGTGAGTAAAAATAACAAGTCATGTATATGACCCCCAAGTCATCCAAAAAATACACATACACATGTGATCAAAAATAAGGGAAGCATCCTCATAATAGGTGCTTTCCCTAAATGCAAAGTATCTCTAGGGCTAAGCCCCACCAGGTGGGCCACCTAGACCCACAGCTGCTCCTGGTGACAACATTGGGGAAACCGCCAAAACTGAAGCTACCACACGGCGCAAAGTCAGTTGATAGCCCCTCTATCGAGCCATCAATGTCTCCAGCCAGACATCATCTAAATCATCAACGAACCCACGGGTTGGTATACCCTGGGTCAACCTATCTACTCGATCCCATGCATCTTCTAAGTCAATGGCTTGGGCCTTAGACGCAGCTAGCCACTCTGCCATCTCTGCCATGCGTGCCTCGGTCACCTCAGCATGAGAAATCACCACAACACACTCAACAACAGTCAATTGTTTTCCCTCCCAAGAAGGACCCGCACCATCACCAAGTCCCCCACCCTGAGGTTGCCCTGGATCTGTGCCCTACCCCACAGCCTGGGGCAGAGCTCCACTGCCCAGACCTCTTCGAATAGGTTGGTGACCAACCAACCGAGTAGTAGGTCACCCTACTACTCCCACATCTAGAAGAGAAACAAAGATAGTGTCAGTGTCACCATAAAACAAGAAATAATATACACATTATAAATATTCAACAAAATGGAGAGAAAAGCACAAAATCATACTTGCCAGCACCCACGCATACCCAACAGGAAGATCCATATTTGGATCTCCTCGATAGTCCATCCCTGAGTATGGAAACTCAAGGAACATATAAGTATTGGCATCGAACCAGGCCTCTGTGGTCACATTCCACCCACTGCTCCTCTACTACCGTGAGCCATCACTAGTGGCCATCGCCTCATCCAAGGGTCCTGGTTGAACCCCATAGGAATGGCCACCATGGGCCGTAGCAACACCACTCTCTCATACATGATGCTAAGTAGAATACTCGCATATGTAAATAGCTTAGATCTTGCTCGAACCTTCGCTAATTGTGACAACATACTGTCATAACAGTGATGGGAAAAGTCAAATAAATTTCTGGCCCGAAGCCAGAACAAAGCAATAATCTGAGGTCTTGACACCCTGTGCGGTGACAATGACCTAGTCAACCTCACGATCATAGCTAGTGCACATCACTCAACTAGATCAATCACTTAGGATATAAGAATGCAACCCTCAGAAAGGGGTGCCTCGCTGAAATGATGGTTAGACCAATGCTTAAGCACTACCCTCCCTAGCGGAAGTGGATGGGGGAGTGCCTCACCATGAGGCAGCAAACCAATCAAAAAATATATGTCTGTCTTGGGACGGATCAGGACATCATACCATCACAACACCATCACCTTGCGCTGCATGTTCCAAAAACGGATCAGGTAGTGCAATAAGCTATCTTGCGACCTCAGGAGGTCATTCTCAAATAACTTGAGAATACCCCACTAAGCTAGTTGTTGTCAGGTGTTGGAATCTTGTGCCACAGCTAAGTGCAAATCTGGCCAATCTCTCTCCCTCTAGAGAATCCTGTCACTAAACAGAAACACATCAGTGACCATTACTTGTATCTTAGCAATCAATCTTATTAAGCACCAGTGTTTTTCATACGCTTGTGTACTAAACACACAAATGCACCTAATTTTCCTTTGATTTCTTGATCTAAATCTCCAAGTATGTATCACTCTCCAAGAGTGATCCAAGAATACTCTAAGTTCTCAAGAGTATGAGAGAGAGAGAGAGAATAATGATAAATCAAAAACTGAACTGACCAAGCCTTCCCCACTGATCCTCAAAAGCATTTTTATTAATGAGGCCTCTAATTTCTTCATTTTCCATTATTTTCCTTAAATTTCCTCCTCACATGAAACCTTTGACCGTTGACCTTCCTTTTCTCCTAATTTCCATTGTTTTCATAAATAAAATGCCAATTAATGCCTCATGCCTTTGCAAAGCCTTTGCCTTTTCTTTTTCCAATTTCCTTAGCCATAATAACCGAAATGAACACCCACTATGATGTTTTTCACACCATTCATCTTGGAATGCTTGTCCCATCACCATGGTCTTATATGTATTTTGTACATGTGTTTTTACCAGGGTTGTTACACTAATATACCATTTATCCAACATTTCCTTCAACTGGATCTTCAAATATACCAATTCAGGTGCACTCAAAATATACAATTCTATGGACATATGCATAGCCCCATGCATGAGTTCTATGGATAAATCAATGTCCCTCTTAGGTGATATTTTGGGAATACCATCCATAAACACATATTTGTATTCCTTTAAAATGGGATCATCCTCTTCCTTTAGCTAGTTCTCCTCAACTGAACTTTTCACCTATATGGAATATAATGGACATCCCTTTTTGCAACATTTATTTAATTACATAGCTTAAATATTCCCTATGGACATAGACTTAATTACCCCATGAATTAATAATTGTTCTCCATTTTCATCCATGCCCTCCAATTTTTTATTATAACAATATAATTTGGCCTTGTGCACTTCGATGCAATCCATAAAAATGAGTAATTTGTACAACCACAATTGCAACACATTTAACGTGGCTTGAGATAGTAGGTTCTTCATCTCAAACTTGCATGATTCAATGGAATCAATTATTTTCCTTTTGGTTATGGTAGCTAGTTGTATTCCACGAATTAGAATTTTATTTCCTCTATAATATATAGGCTTTAACAATTTGGGGTGTAATATAAATAATATTAGAATCAAGTTCAACTAAAATTGAAATAGGGAATTCGAACATTATACCTTCCACCTATAACACTGAATCTTAGTGGTCAACTTTCCTATTTACTACTACCACATAAATGTACGCTATAGTTTTGGCCACATTGTTGATAGTAGTGGTTTCCTAGATGTATTACACCATTTTTCTATTTGTCTATCTTTGTGGGTATTCCCTCAATGGGTGTCCTTCTCCACAACCTCAACACTTCAATTCCTTTTTCCTTAGTTCTTGTTCCCTTATTTTATTGATCTAGATAATTTATCACCACTTAGCTTTGAGAAATTATATCATAACTCACTTTTAGTTAGCATCCTAAACTTAATTATCCTCCTAGGTTGTTTGTAGCATGAGGGTTTTCCCCTTTATTCTTGAATTTGGAATTCTCATTGCCTTTCCATTCTATCTAGAATCCATTCTCATGCTTAGCCTGATCACGATAGTATTTTACTTTTCTAATGGTGTCTTCTAAAGTCACGAGTTCATTGAACTCTATTATGTCATGATAGGACTATGGTATCCCACTGAGGAAAATTCGTACCTTCTCCTTTTCATCTCTAATGTAGGGAATGCATCTTAGAAATTCTATAAATTTCCTGGTTTAGGCCTCCATAGTGAGATATCCAAATTTATGTTCATGGAACTCCTTAATTTTTCATCATAATGCCTTTAAAATAGGTATTTTCTCCTTGAAATATTTCTTATGTTTCTTCCAAGTCAAATTATTTTCCTGAATTCATTTTACATTCTTGAGGTCCTCCCACCATATATTAGCTTCATCCCTCAAATTAAATATGGAAACCTATTCCCTCATGTTCTCAAAGTAGCTATGCACTCTCAAGTACCTATTCATTTCCAATAGCCATATTTTAGCCTCTTCACTCTTTCTAATTTCCCCATTGAAGGTAGAAGGCTTTTCTTTCCTAAATTGTTTTAGCAATAAACTCATGGAGACCTTCTCCTTTATTTTCTTGTGAAGTACTAATTTTATTGTTTTAATATAAAAAATATTAGAATTGTTTATTCCACCTTTAGAGGTGTCTATTGATGTAACCTCACTCGTGGTGCTTCCTTTGCACTACTATCTATATTCCTAGACATATTTCCTTTTGCCTTACCAATTTTTGGTGCATCATTATGAAATTTAGCTAGAATAATATAATACTTAGGCCTAAAACTATCCATGTTATTGATAGTTGGTTCTTGTTTCAATTCTGACAAACTTTATACAAATATAACATTCACCTCTTCTTATTTTTCCTGTGCTTTGATGAATCTTTAATTATCTTCCTTGTAATTTTTTAGCTCAACCCTCAAACTTCTTACTGTTTCCATCCAATCTAGAGGAGTTTACATTACCTTTCTTACATTATGTCCATCTTCCCTAATGTGTATTGAGGTCTTACCTAGGCTTAATTATACCATTTAGTTAAACATTTATTTCTTTTTATACTATTTGATGGTCTTCTTATATGTTGACACAAACACATCTATTAGTTTCAATAGTAATAATATTTCCAACATATATTATATTATCTTGATTGAACTAACAATGATCTTACTTGTTGGAAATTTAAATTTTGTTTCTACTGCATTACATAATCAAATATGGGTGATAAATCAACCAAAATATTTTCCCCTGCATGATACCCCATTCTCCATATTTCCACATGGCCCCACCTTAATGGACCACATAGAAGCCTATCCAACTTATTATATCGACTATTGGGTCCCCTAGGCCAAAATGTTTTATGAAAAACTTGCCTACTTATTTGTCTTGCATTAATAATCTACCTCCCTATGCATATAAAAAGTGATATATGGAAATAATTGATAGTCTATGTCCTAATAGGTTTACAACCCAATGCATGATTTGTTGATTAGTTGATGGCCAATAGTTCAACCACCTGACACTTGATTTTCCAATGGCTTGATGGCCCAATAGGCCGTGTCATTGTTGCAACAGCTGCCATCTGGAAACTATCCTCACACCATGTCAACACAACGTTGGTGTAATGTAGGCAACACATCAACACCATTTATATGCCACTTGGCTAACACATCTATGCCATATAGCTATCACATGATGACCATGAAAACCACTTTTTTTTTTTTAATCAACGAGGAGCATTGTTGCAAGAGGTGGATTCATCCTTACACCCAATAGGTTGATAACTCAACATCCTAACACCCGATAGCATGATAATATCTTAAGGACTAGATCTTTTTCACAATGCTTGCCAACCACTAGAATGCCTCCAAATCAAAAAATATGCTCTTGAGCATCCCAAGGGACAATAAAGAGTCTTTTATTCTGTTATAATCAAATGTTGGGAACCTTATGGCACAATATGCTACAAATCACAATTAGATTCATGTACAATGATAGAAATGTTAGGATTTTTACCTAGGTCCAGATACCTCAAAAAGGACATTTGGGCCTATTCCAAAAGACTAGATCAAACTTCGATAGGGCAGAGCTTTTTCCAAAAAAAAAAAAGTTCGAAAACCTCTTCACTATCCTATAAATTCCATTCAAGGTTGTTTCAAAAAATCTCTTATAATAGAAATGGGGAGATGGCCTATCCCTTTTGCGAGTAAAACTCCACACAACTCTCTCTCTCTCTCACACACACACACACAGAGGAGCCTATTTTTGTAGCTGACCTCCTAAGGAATTAAGTTCCTTAGACAAATAAAGGCCTTCAAGTCCTCTTTCTCTCAAAAAATACACAACCATTATTGCTACATCCCAAACTTGGTGTAGGTAATACCAACCAATCTAATAATTATAAAAAAATGCCTAGGCCCCAATGAACCATGCATCACATTTCATGATCTTTCCATTAATATTCATTATGAAAAATGTTCCTCAAGGTATTTCTCCACACCAAATTTATTCACAAAAGAGGAATTTAAACTATAAACCAAAAAATTTCCCATCTCATTGTTACAACATACCCAATAGATCAACATCGTCATATTCAATAAATAATAAACAAAACTATAATTTCATACACACTTATTCAATTTTCACAACATAAATCAATCTATTATTACTAGAAAAATAATACACATAAGAATTGAAAATATATGAAATTTGATTCATGAGAGATAAATACACTTATCTGGTGCTATACATTGAAGGACAGTTAGCTACTCCAATCCTAACCTTATACTCAACTAAAATATTGTCTTCCTTGCATTTGGCCACCCTCGAACTGAATATGATGCCCTAGAAAAATATTCACTCATGGTAACTCACAAATAGTATTCAAGTATTAAATGTGAAGGCCACTCTCTTCACTTGTATGATTTAGGAATGGCACTTCAGTGGATGAGGTAGGCCTCTTAACACAAAAAATATATCCATATCATGTTGGCATATCACAAAGGGATCCCTTCACTAATCTCGCAATCCATTAGTGCTTCCCTTATCCAATTCTTCATATATCTCAGTCAAATAATTATTCATAAAATCCTCCATGCACCTGAGCTCAAGTGAAGGCTTCTCATTGATTCCTTATCTAGCTCACTTCATAACTCACCTCCACACTAAGTGGTTGTGACTCATAGGTTTCCAGTGACATCCTATTCAGACTCACATCCCTTGCACATAAATGTGGGTCGAGTCTATTCCCACATTTGATGCTTTTCAAGATCTATCAAGCATGTTCTCTCTTCATTGCTCCCTCTCACTTATATATGCTACTCTCTCTCTCTCTCTCTCTCTCTCTCTCTCTCTCTCTCTCTCATTTTCCTACTCATATTCTTCCTCTGTCTACTTACCCCCACAAGCAATTTTACTAGTGTCAGTTGTAACAACCCTAGTGAAAATTCCATGTAATAAAATTTAATAAAGGAAAAATAATAACTATGGTTATGCGACAATAATTCCAAGTTGAATGTTGGGAAAAAATCCTAGTGTGGGTGTTCATTTTGGTTAATATGGCTAAGGAAATTGGAAAATTCAATGAAAAAGGTTTTAGAAAGGCAAAATGGAATTTGGAAATTTATTTTAGAAAATAATGGAAATTGGGAGAAAAGGAAGGTGAAAAGTCACGGGTTGCATGTGAGGAGGAAAATGAAGGAAAATAATGGAAAATAAAGAGAATAGAGGCCTCATTAATGAAAATTCTTACGAGGATCAGTTCATGGATTTTTTCAGTTTAGTTTTGGAGCTCTCTTTTTATTCTCTCTCTCTCTATCTCTCACTCTTGGACACTTGGAGTTTTATTGGATAATTTCATCATTTCATTAAGGAAAGTAAATAAGGAAAAGGGAAGAAAATATTAAGCAAGGAATATCATGATCAAGCAGCTACAGTGGGATTCTTTGTAGGTATTGAGTTGCATGTATCATTTCCTTGTTATTTTCAGCATGCATGGTTCTACATGTGTGTATTTGGTTCTATTGATATCATGGGAATGGATTTTTCTAGGTGTGACAATGTTTTTAGCCTAGCATTCCCTTTTACGGATAGCCATGGTGTAGTGGGGTTCTCTTGTATTTGGTTGAGGTATATTGTTGGATGGACTCAAATATGAGTGGGGTGGTCTTAGGATTATTCAAAAGGCCTAGGAATATCAAGATGGGATACATGGTAAAGCCTGCATGTGAACACCCTTATTGAGCCTAGGAATACCTTTAATGGTGAATGGAGGGATACATGATAAAGCTCAGTGGTGAGTACTCTTGAGTGGGCCTAGGAATCCCAGGTTCGGATACATGGTAAATCTAGAGGGTGGAGAACTTGTAGGACTAGTAATCCCTTGAATGATAATGGTGGGATACAAGGTAAAGCTAAGAGGTTGTGACAGAAAATTTCCTCATGGTTGAGGTGGAGAGATCCGGAGGCATCCATGCTTGTTTATGGCCTAGTGATAAGGTGGGGATTACAGTAAAGCCTAGTTCTATTGATGAGGGTGAGTTGGTTTAGCCTTAGGAAGCGCTATATTATTACTTTGGTTTTTGGTCCCACATTCATGCTTGGAATATGGCACAGGAGTGATTAGCTAAAGAGATATTTGGTTTAGCCAATCTATGATTGGGTGGAATGTGGAAGTCCCAAACCTAGTTGGATTTTAAATTCATTATAAGAGTTCCTTTCCTTGGTATTTTATGTGAAAAAATTAGTGGTTCATATGTGGCATTTATGGATATTATATCCTTGTTATTTCTATTTGTTATATGTGTTGGGTATGTGTTATATTATTTCTACGATTAGTCGCATGCGCAAGGGGTCACGGGGGGGGGGGAAGAAAACCTTGAACTACTTGTGAAATGATATGGAGAGGGCAAGTGAGATGCAAGTGAAGGAAAATTATGAGTGATTAGAAAAGTAGTCTCAGTGTATCTTTATCATGTAGATGGGTGAGTGTTCTTTAATCAACAGAGTTTTTTAGCATGGCGACCAAGCCTTTCTCTTCCTTTAGGTTTTTTTACCTTTCTCTCTAAATTCACCCTTTAAAATTGTATGAAAGGGAGTAATAGATATAAATACCTCTTAAAGAACCCTCATGAGGTGCCAAGCAGAGACATGGAGGAGCTCTGAGAAATTTTGGAGGCTTGCACAACTTGAAAAGCTTCCTCGCTAAACGTGTAGCATAGGAGAGCAGCACTCAGGCCAGTCGGGTTGGCCTGAACGACCCAGCGCATAGCACAACAGAGTATGAATGGTGTCAGGTCAGGCCTAAATAACCCAATGCGTACCATGGAAGAGTTTGCACAGTGTCAGGTCAGGCCTGAACGGCCCAGTGCATAGTGCCCGGGAGGTCTTCTCTACAGCATTTGAACGTAGGACAGGTGCATAGTAGTTTGAAGGCGCAACAGTCGGTTGTTGGGCCTTTCCACATCCTTGTGCGTAGCACACTTCCACAAGCGCGTATCGCCCTATTGCAATTCCCAAAGAGGGCACACACAGGCACATAGCACATCTTTATAAGAGCGTAGCACAGGGCTTCTCCTACCCGAAGCTTGCTAGAAACCCTGAAAATTCTCTCTGAAGACCTTTTGCTCTCTTTTGAAAATGATAAGTGAACTTGAGTGATAAATGATGATGCTTTTATACCATTGGAATAATAAATTAAAACTAGAAACCTACCTTGGCTAATGTTTTGTCTTTGGTCACTTTATTACTGATATCCTTTTTCTTTTGCAGGAGGTGACTTAAACCTAAAAAATGATCTTTAATCATCTCAACCTTTCTTCTTGGTTGTCATTAGGTAACTGAGGTGATGGATTTTAGCTCTCTTTGGCCTGTTGATGTTTATTAAAAAAAAATTTGCTGGTGCCTGTTGGAGTTGTATGGCTTCACTGTGTTTTATTCATCCTCATGTCTTCACCCCTTTTTATTGAGAGACTAATAGAACATATATTATTTCTCTTTGAGATCCCAGAATGTAAGTGATCTTAAAACATGGTTCCTCCCCTTCTTACTGATTTTCCAGAGGTATAATGATTATGTCTTGCATAGTGACCTTAGTATTTTTAATTAAGTTTGTCATTACCTCCCCTTGGCCACTTCTGTTTGTTGCAAGTGCCATGACAAAAACTATTCTTGTTTTCTTGGTCATTTTTGGAATCTTGATCACTTTAGTCACTCAACAACAAACTCACGATTTGCTTCGTGTTATATTTTGACACTTAACCTCCTACTTTATTTTTTTTGACCATTTTTTAAGACATTTGACTGCACTTGAAGGCTCAGACTTCCTCACACTAATATTGTTTACAATTTGTCCCTTTGATGCAGTGAAACAGTGTTGCCTTGACAAATCGTGTAAGTCACCTTCTAATATATTTTTAAACTTCTTCTTGTTGTCATCAAGGAGGTCTCTCGCCTTCATTTATAGTTTCAATAAATCTTCAATTCATGCACAGTTGTGCTGATGTACCATCTTTCCTTGTGATCCTTTGTATTGGCTCCTTGCTAGGCAACACTTTTTGCCAATCAATCATAAAAACCTTAATATTATTTGAACATAGGCTTGTTGTCTCTCCTTTGTTGTGGCTGCCCTTTGGGATGATTTTCCCTCTTACCTTACCTCTTCTTCTGTTGATGGCCATCTCATTCATTCCTGCAGAAATGTCTAAGATGGGAAGCTATATTTTGCAGAAGCTGTGCTTTGATCAAGGAGGTCTCACTTGAAGTTTTTTTTGATCATTTGGACAATCATATGCTAACCTTCTTCCTCTTTTATTGTAGCCTCTTAGAACAGTAAAAGAAAATATTTAGAACATCAAAACAATCCTATGACCTTTGAAAACCTTAGGTGACTTAGTGGGAGGCCTTTTGGACTTGGATTTTGGTTGAAAACTTTCCTTAGGGTTTTTAGGTGTAAAAAATAGCTTTTTACAAAACCTATGCATTGTAGACCTAAAAAATGATGAATTTGATTTATCTAAAGAGCCTATAAAGGTAACTTGAAACCACCAATTCTTGAGGCACTTGGTGAATAGGGGAAAGGTTAGGCTAGTTGGGAATCCAAGGTGTAAGTAGAAGTGTTAGGCAAGTCAAAACAGAGTGGTAAGGACAGAGGAGGAAAACATAGTGAGAATGAGTGGCATAAGTCCATGATTTGGTCTTCTGGGAGTGATAGGCTGGCCATGACTTCGTAAAGTAGTAAAATAGTGAAAATTTTATCCCGAGGATAATGAAGGCAGTGAGATTTCTAGAACTCACAATATTCATGAATTTTGTTTCTAGAAAACTGGGATAAACATTTACTCATCTATAGAAAGAAAAAAATTAATGATGACTACTAACAGTGGTTCCACTTGGGGAGGGCAGCTCCTTTTCAGGAGGTGTCCAGAATTTCAGATCTCTTGGTTTTATGAAGACCAGTGCTTCATCCATTGGGCAGATTTTTCTTCTTTTCTTTTGTTGATGCTCGCTTGGAGTTGTGATCTATAAATCTGAAGGACATGTTAGATTCAAACTCATCTCTACCTACCCAACTTACTTTTCCTAGCATTGTTTCTTCCTTTGGTGCACTTGGACTAGCAATGCCTTGACATTTTATTCTTTTGAAAACAAAACAAACTATCTACTTCTACTCTTATTACTTCCAAGAGTTCAAATTATGCTAATGAAAGCTTTTTATTCTCTACCTAGTCGAATTGACTGTCAAGAGTAAGTTGTATGACACAATTCATTCTCTAAGCTACAGACATGAAATTGAAAGCATGGTTTAAATCAGGATTAGGAAATCTGACTTACCATGAGTTGTGGCATTAGGACAAGCTGCACACAAACATTATTTTTGTAAAAACAACACTAGAAAAATAAGGGTTGTGATTTGTCATTTGGTATGCATCCCTATCTTTCTCTTTGGTTCAGTTTTGAGCATGTGGAACCAATATCTTTCATTCCTAATCTATGCTTTTGACAAGTCAAGTTTGAATGATTTGACAAGCTCTCTTTCACTAACTTATCAACGCAAACTTAAAGCATGTTCATCCATGATTAGGCTAGATGACTGAACAATATCTTCTTTTTGAACAAGTAGTGGCATTTAGGCTTGCACACTTTCACTACTACTATTTTTTGGTATGGGGTTGTACCTCTTTTCAAATCTGCCATCTTTCTCTCTCTTTCTTTTTTTTTCTGTCTTTTTTGATTTTTTTTAATTTTTTTTTTTGTTTATACAGTGTTATATACAATGAATGAAATTTTTAAACCAGGACTCTTGACAAAAATAGTGTTTGAGCATCCAACCATTGACCAAACCTCCAAATAATTCTTCTCCATCCAATCCTTGTAAAAAGAAAGCATTATGACCTCTAACTGACTGAATGAGGTAAGGACCTTTCCACAAATTCTCAAATTTACCATGTTTACCTTTGTCCTCCCTCCTGGAATGCCATTTCATCACTATGTCTCCAATGTGGAAATTGTTGGCTTTAGTTCTTCTGTCAAATATTTTCTTTATGTTTTCTTCCATTGCTTGAGTCTTGTTATAAAAATCTTCCCTCGTCTGCTGCAAATGAATGGTTTGGTTTAGCCTCCTTTGCATGTCATTTTCTTCTGATTGCACTTCTTGGAGAAGATTTATCACTGGAACTCCCAAGGATGTTGGGAAAATGGAATCCATGCCATACACTAGTTGATAGGGAGAAATACCAATTGATTTCTTAGTGATTAGTCTATCAGCCCATAGTGCATGTACTAGCTTGCCATGACATGTTTTTTTATTCTATTCTAGAAGCTTCTTGATGATATTGATCAATATTTTGTTAGATGATTCAACTAGCTCGTTACCTTGAGGGTAATAAGATGTGGAATGTCCTAGTGTGATGTGATATTTATATCAAAATTCAACCATTCTTTTGGATGTAAAAGCAAAAGCATTATTTGTGATGATGTTTTCGGGGCAACCAAATCTAGACAGGATGTTTGTTAAGAAATTTGATAATGACCGAGTCGGTGGTATTCCTAAAGGGGATGGATTCTATCCACTTGGTAAAGCAATTAGTAGCAGTGAGGATCCACTTATGTTGGGCAGATGAGGTGGGGTGAATCTCGCTAATGAAGTCTAAACCCCATTGTTGAAAAGGAGCTTCAACAGTAATGGGATGAAAAGGCAAAGGTAAGAGTTTTCACTTCCCATAAAAAATTTGGCACTTATGGCAAGTCATGACCAGTTTTTGGGTGTCAGGGAAAAGGGTGGGCCAATAGTAGCCAGCTCTAAGGATCTTGTTGGCTGTGGTTATCCATAGAACATGGCCTCCACACACTCCTTCATGTAGTTCATGCATGATCTTACCTGCACCATCCTCAAGCAAACACTTAAGCCATATACCAATAGGATTCTTCCAATATAATACTCCATAAAAAATGCATAATTTTAAAGCTTTTTGTTTTAGGAATATAGCTTTTGTCTTTGATAATGTAGGAGGAGCATTGAGATAGAAAAGCACATATAGGATATCAACATACCAAGATTAACTCAGAAATTATTCTTCAACATGTGGGGTTATGCACTCTTCTTTTTCTTCTAAAACATCAACCATATTCATATCTAAGGCTTTGAAGTTTGATTTAGCCATGAGTTTTGCAAGTCCATGCCCTTTAACCAGTTTAGTGGGTCTAATTTCTAAGTCAAATTTTAAGATAATAGCAATCCACTTTCTCCTTTTACTATCAATTTCCTGATTCAGAATGTCTTTTGACAACTGTGTGTGGAACAAAAGCAATGATATGAGAATGTAAGATATAAAATCTAAAGTCTTTTAATGCCTTAATCAAGGCAAAGGCTTGCTTCTCCATGATGTTGTACTTTAGAGGAGCATCTCTAAGGGTTTTTTTGAAGAAGGCTATGGGTTGTTCTTTCCCCATCATGTTCTTTTGTAACAACACTGCAGCCATAGTATGTTCAGATGCAAATGAGAAAATATATAAATCTTTGGTAAAATCAAGACTGATTAGAACTGGTGTTTGGGTGAGTGATTGCTTAAGTAGTTCAAAAGATTGTTTGGCTTCCAAAGTCCACTTAACTCCTATCTCCTTTTTGAGCATGTTTGTAATATTCCTTAAGAGTTCAGCAAGGTTGGGGATGAACCTCCTTAAGAAGTTGATTTTCCCAATGAAGGATTGCAATTCCTTGATGTTTCTAGGATGGTTTATTTGCAATATTCCTCCAATCCTTTCAGGGTCTATTTTGATTCCCTCTTCGGAGATGATGTGGTCTAGGAGTTTTCCTTCCTGGAGACCAAACAGTGTTTTCTTGGGATTCAATGATAGGCCATATTTCCTACACTTTCAAAAAAAATTCTCAAGTGGACTAAGTGTTCTTCATTAGTCTTAGAGTAAGCAATGATGTCATCAAGGTAAATAAATATGAAGTAGCCTATGTATTCTGAAAAAGCTATGTCCATGGCCCTTTGAAAAGTGGCCCCCGCATTCATCAACCCAAATAGCATTTTGACATACATGAATGTTCCCCAAGGTGTGGTGAAGGTAGTTTTGTGTTGATCACTTGGGAATACTAGCACTTGGTTGTAACCAGAAAAACCATAAAGTAGTGAGATTCTCTTAGATCCAACTACCCTTTGAAGTATGTGATCCATTTTAGGAAAGGGGTAATTATCTTTCAAAGAGGCCTTGTTCAGATTTCTAAATTCAATGCAAAGTCTAATCTCCCTGGTCTTCTTCCTAACTGACACAAGGTTCGAAACCCACTCTGAGTATTTGATGGGAACTATGATCCCGACATCATACATTTTTTTAATCTCTTTCTCAACTAAAGGTAGTAAGACAAGATTTATTCTCCTCAACTTTTGTTTGAAAGGTTTCTGATTTTCCTTAAGAGGAATTTTATGTTGAATAATGCTTGTGCCATATGATTTCAAATATTCATAACCCCATGCAAAAACATCTTTAAACTATTGAAAATTTTCGATATATCTTTGTTTTATGTGAGGAGGAAGAGTTTTGGAGAGTTTGATCATTTTGGGTTCCTTTGGGCTGCCTATATTATACTCCTCTACATCATTCTCGGTGGATTCTATCTTTGGTTTTTTAGTCACATCATTAAAGTCAAACAACTCTTCTAATGGTGCAAGTCCCCTTAGTAATGTATCATCTTTACATTGTAATACCTCAAGGTCCCTTTGGTATAGATATTCAAACAATTCTACCTCACAAGGATGTGCAATCAGATTTATATCAGCAGTAGAGGACAGCTCTATTTTAGGAGCTTGTTCTTCAGCAAAAACCACTTCATCATGTTCTAGGCTTGGTTTTGTTTTTGTAAATTCATTCCTAGATTGAAAAATTTCATCAATTTGTTCATCACCCTCAAACACTTGCCAATGGTTAATGTTGTAAGTTACTGGTGTTTGACTTTGACATTTTATTGTTCACTTGCATGTGGTATTTGGCAATTGTTGGCAGCAAAGGTGAGCTCATTGGCAAGATTGTTTTGGGCTCTAGGAATGTAAATGAGTTCATATTTCTCAAAATTTTTGAGGAGATCTAGGGCTGCATTCCTGTACTCTCTTAATCTTGGATTCTTTGTTAAGTACTCACCTTTAATTTGTTTAATGATAAGTTCTGAATCTCCTTGGACAATATTTTCTTAGCTCCTAAGTCTTCAAGCAAGTGCAAACCAAGGAGGAGAACCTCATACTCTGCAATGTTATTAGTGCATTGAAAGTCTAGTTTGTATTAATGGCCCTCATTTTTGTTATGTATCTAGACACCAGCTCTTGAACCAGCCTTGCCACAAGAGCCATCAAAGCTTATGTTACAAATTGTTTCTAGTTCATATTTGTCACTCTGTTGTTGTTTAGGGCTGCTAGAGTTCTAGTTGTCATGTTCTTCATTTGAGGGGGAGTATGAGTGTTCTGGAGAGCCTTGTTCTTTCTTATTTTCTTCCACCTATTTACCAATGTCCTTTTCATTATATAAGATGAAATATTCCAAATCTGAATGAAAGGAATACATTGGGGTGTTATTTGGCCTATCTAGGCTACTTACCATATACTTCATGTGGGATTCCTAGTATAACCTCCTAGTTTGATTGAAGATAGGGATAGTATCATATGACATGTCCATTTGGAGGCTTCCTTGAATTTTGGCTCCCCAAGATCTGGATAAAAGCATACCATACTTGGGGGGAATGTCAGCGACAACTATGTCCATGAATAGACTCTTAGCAGGTATTTGTGCCAAATTGACACAAAGATCCTTTATTAGGCCTAAACACTTGTCTCTACTTGAATTGAATGAGTACAAATATTTTTAAGGTTTTGTAATTTTTAGGCCTAATATCTCCATCACAACTTTAGGCATGAGGTTGTGCGAGGCACCAGAATCTAGCATAGCATTGTGTAATATTTTGTCATGTATGTTTAGGCTAACATAGAAAGTAGGGACAACTCCTTCTTGGTATTTTCCCTCAACTTTGGGACCAAACAACAGTTCCGGTTTGTCATCAATCAAGTTTAGAGTGTCTGTATCGTTCCCTATGTTCAAAACTTTCAAAACTTGGGACCTGTACATATCCTGAGTTACCAATTTAGTGAGAGGTATGGTTATCTTGATTTTATCAATATCTCCTTCAAAACTGAAAGGTACTTGGGTTTTGGGCATATTTACATTAGTTTTATCAGCCATAAATTTTTCTACATTTTTAATTTGATGATTTTGATTTGAGGCTTTAGACAAAATAGTTTTCTTAGGGCCACTAGTGGAGGCACTAGGGAAAATTTTGTCACCACTTGGTTGGCTAGTTTTGTCTCTGTTTGGATTAGTTTTCTTAGCCATGGTGTTGGTATTGTCTGCTGTCCTTTTAGGAGTGTTTTCTGGAGTTTTCTGAACAACAAAGTATATTTGTTTTTTCTTGGGGGCATCTTGGTTCTTTTTTCTCCTAAGGTCATATTGCCTATGGACTTCCATTATAGCATTTTCAAAGCCCAACCTATAGTCTTCAGAATCCTCATAGTTAGTTTCAGTTTGATCCGGGGAAAAGAACTCTTGTTCTTCTTTTGTGAGAAAAACATTATCTTCATTATATGAACCTATTAAGTTTACATGGGTTTCTTCAGGTTCTTCATTCTTTCTTCCCTCTCAGTCAAGATAATTTTCTTGGAAAGGAGGCTTAATTTGTTGGTCATTGTCTCGTGACCTATTTTGGGGAGGGTCTCTTCGGAACAACAAAGTATATTTGTTTTTTCTTGGGGGCATCTTGGTTCTTTTTTCTCCTAAGGTCATATTGCCTATGGAATTCCATTATATCATTTTCAAAGCCCAACCTATAGTCTTCAGAATCCTCATAGTTAGTTTCAGTTTGACCCGGGGAAAAGAACTCTTGTTCTTCTTTTGTGAGAAAAACATTATCTTCATTATATGAACCTATTAAGTTTACATGGGTTTTTTCAGGTTCTTCATTCTTTCTTCCCTCTCAGTCAAGATAATTTTCTTAGAAAGGAGGCTTAATTTGTTGGTCATTGTCTCGTGACCTATTTTGGGGAGGGTCTCTTCGGAAGTTTTGAGTTCTATTTATATTTTGGGGATTTGGTTGATTTTCCATAAGAGGTGCTCTTTCATTCAAGTTTATCCTTTCCATCATTCTCTCCATGGTTCTAACTAGGTTGTATATCGTGGCATTAGAAGAAGAGGTTGAGGCTATGGTTTCATCTTTGTAAGTGACTCTTTTTTCCGACCTCATCCTAGCTCTCTTTTCAATCAAGTTGGCTTCTGAACTAATAGCTTCCCTTCGAATTTCTTCTAAAGTTATGGGTTCCCTCTCTCTTAATTGGTATGTCATGGCTGGATCAAAGCCTTTAGGAAATTTCACTAGTGCTAGGCCTTGTGGGGGTTTCATGTGAGGGGGGAGGGCATTGTAGACGTTGTTAAACCTGGTGCAATAATATTGCACACTTTACCCTACATTCCTCTTAAGATTGTTATATTCAGAAAGGATTTGGAGGGGGATTTTCTTGATTTCCCACTTGTTTATGAAAGATTGGTAGAGGGAAGGGAGATCATGTATGGTGTTAGGAGCTAAGCCTTTAAACCATTTCTTAGCCTCTCCTCCTAGGCTTTGTGCAAATATCCTCATTTTAATTGTTTCCTCTTCTAATTCCATGTAGTCAAAGGCATCATTAATCCTATATACATGCTGTTGAGTAGTGATATATTTAGCTCTGGTGAGGTGGGGAATTCTGGATTGGTAGTCATTTGGTAAAGGTACCAAAGGTTGTGGTAAAACTAGGGGGGCATACCAAGCTTCCATGATGGGAGCTGATGGAGGATTTACAAGAGGATGGTTTTTGAAAGGGGGTGTAGGATGAAGTGGAGTGGTTTGCATAGTGGTGGTATGGATGGGTGTGGTGGAAGTACTTGGATAGGCCGAGTGATTATGAGAAAATTTGGTATGGAAAGAGATAAAGTGATGGAGAAGCTAAAATTCAGGTGGTGTGGAAGGAGAGGCTTCTCTACAAGAACTCGGTAGAAAATCTAGGTGCTCAAGGTCAGTCTGGTCAATATTAGTTTGTGACTTGGTTCTGAAAAGGTTCTTTGTATGGTGCAAGTCAAACTAGGGATCTTTTAAACTTGTAAGATGTTCAGGCACAAAGCTTTCTCTATGAATAGTCCTAAAAATGGTTAAGTTTCCAGTTTTAGAAATTTTCCACGAAATCTTCCCTCGGTCATCAACTATGGGAGGATTTGGGTCTGGATGAGATCTAGTATTGATCGTTTGTGAAGCCAGATTTCAAACTCAAAATTTAGAGAGGCTGAAAGTTTTAGGACTATATTTGGAAGGAGGACCTCACTTAGTGTTTGCTAAACTCACAGAGTGCAGAACTAGGCTTGTAAACTTCTCAGGGCTAACTTGATACAATCCCAGGGAGTCTAAATGAGAACTAGTAAAGTAATAGGCCTATTGGAGGCTAGTGGAGTCGCCAGGTGGATGTTTTTAGTTCTTTTGAGGATATGTGTGTATAGTCCACCACCAATAATGAAAAAAACCAATCTAGGAATGTTTTTGGGGTTTTCTGAGTTCTTTATGTAGCCCTAAGGTTTGTATGAGTGTCTTCTAACTGTGTCATCATTTTTCTAGGACGGTGAAAAAAGAAGAGTCTACTCTTGGCTATTATTTTATTTTCTAAGCTTAACTGAGGGTTTAAATGAGTCTATAAGATTTTGCAGGCTACTATGTACTCGGTCTCACCGTGATCGCCAGAATGTTAGTATGGCGATAAATCAATAGACACTACTTGCCGGGAGTGTTTCTGAAATTCTAAGGAGGGATTACGATGTTATTTTCTTAGGGTCCCACCGTGATCACCAGAATGTTAGTGTGGCAATGAGGTGGCGATAAATCAATATATATTTTTTTACAAGAGCTTCTGAATTGCTTAAGGATGTCTAAGCTTGTTACTTACTCAAAAGGTCCCACTGTGATTTCCAGAATGTTAGTGTGGCGATGAGGTGGCAATAAATCAATAGATACTACTTAACAGTAGTGTTTTTTAAATTCTAAGGAGGGCTTAGGATGTTATTTTCTCAGGGTGCCACCGTGATCCCCAGAATGTTAGTGTGGAGATGAGGTGGCAATAAATCAATGGGTACAAAATGTTTCAGCTTGTGACTTACTTAGAAGGTCCCACCGTGATCTCCAGAATGTTACTGTGGCGATGAGGTGGCAATAAATCAATGGGTACAGAATGTTTCATCTCGTGAATTACTCAGAAGGTCCCACCATGATAGCCAAAATGTTAGTGTGGCGATGAGGTGGCAATAAATAAATGGGTATAGAATGTTTCAGCTAGTGACTTACTCAGAAGGTCCCACAGTGATCGTCAGAATGTTAGTGTGGCGATGAGGTGGAAATAAATCAATGGGTATAGAATGTTTCAACTCGTGACTTACTCAGAAGGTCCCACCGTGATCACCGGTATGTTAGTGTGGTGATGAGGTGGCAATAAATCAATGGGTACAGAATGTTTCGGCTCGTGACTTACTTAGAAGGTCCCACTGTGATCGCCAAAATTTTAGTGTGGCAATAAGGTGGCAATAAATCAATGGGTACAGAATGTTTTAGTTCATGACTTACTTAGAAGGTCCCACCGTGATCGCCAGAATTTTAGGGTCCTGTGATTTAGCAGATTGGTAGACCAAATGCACAGGGTAACATAAAACGAGTCTTTGCAGTCCTAGGACCTAGCCTTCCTGGATTCAGAGAGGGCTCTCTCTATTATATGCAAAGGATGTGAACCTGTTTGCTTTAGATGGTTGATTTTAGGCTAGTTGTTAGGGTTTTATTTCTTTGGTTGGGTTGGGTAAACTAATCAAGTGGAATAAGTGGAATAAGAGGTCATCAAATCATTGGGCTATGGATTCTATGAAAGTCATGGATATATTGATAATGAGTCAGAGTGCATCATAGGGAAAATCTAGTGTAGTCAATGGATCTTTTAAGGTTACGTGTGAAGTGAAATGGACATTAAGTTGGGAAAACAAGGTAGAGAAAAGGGCAATTAAGAATCCTTTGTCAGATACCCATAAACAAGAAGGTCTCAAATACTGATAAGCAAAAGATAATAATCATGAGATAGGGAAAACCATTTAATTAATGACAATAATTAAACAAATAGACATCGAAGATGAACAATTTAGTGAAACATAGAAAGCAAGAAATCCTATCTAACTTTAGTGATTTCACCTTGAAATTTGAAAACATATAAGATGAAAAATAACATTAATCAATGAAGAGGGAACTCCCAAACATCATCAGTCAAGCTATAAAGAACCTTGAGGCAAACTGATAAGTATGGACAAAGGGCAAGATCAAAACAAGACCTCCTTGGCTTAACCTAACAAGTAATACTTCAAAGGGAGATTTCACAAACAAAGTTTAGATAGCATCAAATAAGCAGGGCTTTCCATAAAACATATTTGGAAAATATCATATTAATCCATTGATGCAATAAAAAAGCATAAGGAGGCCTATGGAGCAGCTAAGAATTCCTTAAACACACCCAGCAGAGGAAAACATAAATACAATAGTAACAAGAAGGACTAAGGTGCCTCAAACAACATTTCTTAGCCTATAATTTTCTGATCTACTGCAACATAGAAGGATGGAAACAATGATAAACAAGAAAACATAAACAAATTAGAGACACATCACCATTCACCAAGCTCAGGGATACTGCAAGCAAGTTTTCGTCATCATTAATCAAATCATATCATTCACAAGTTCCATAAAACAAAATTATTCTTCAACCTCAAAGAACCATGTATTGCTCTCAAAACTCATCAAAAGCCAACATTAACAATGAGTCCTCAATGCTCTATTTAACCAGAAAGGAGGAGAAAAACCTAATAGAGTATCTAGAAGCCTATTGGCTAATAAGAAATGTCACTATTGTCCTTGAGACCTTGCAAGGCCCAAGGCACAAAATATCTAAAACATAATATCTTTTTGGGAATTTTTAGCAAAGAAAATGATATTTGAGGTCTGAAAAGCCTCATAAAACTTTCCAAGCATACATTTTTGACTTTCCCTCTGCTAAGGGCACAACAATGTGTTTTAGGAGGAATTTCCATGCCAAGGGCATAGCACAGGAGCAGGAAAAATGGGTCATCTTACAACAGTGTTTTGGAAGCCTTCCTGATGTCAGAAAAGGCTATGTGATGGCCCATTGGAAATCCCTTTGAGTCTAATTTCTAGATCAACCCTTGGTTCTCTAATTTAACCTCTACAACATGTTCAAAAAGAGAAAATTCCAAGGCTGGTAAAGGTGCAGCACATGTCCTGAAAAGCAGGCAGAATGGTGAAAATTAGGGTGTTTTTGACCCTTTTGGAGGACCAAAAGAACTCTAATTGATCTAAAACTTTATGAGAATGCTACATTTGAGATGATGATTCCAAAAATGTGAGCCTTTCCACCTGAATATGCTTTGAGAAAAAGCGTAGCACCATGTGTGCTACCCCCTTGGCCTCAAAATTAGCAAAAAATAAAAACTTGTCAAAATTCTCCCAAATTTGGTGGATGAGTGCCTCATGGGTTTTTGGAGACCTATAGAGAGGCTTGTGCCAAGATTCCAAGCCTAGCTTGGAAATTTTTGTCTTTTAGTGCTTGAATTTCCATGAGGGATTCCTTCAGTTTGGCATTAGCAAATTTGTTTTTCATGGCATAATGTTTGGTCATCTTTTTCTGTAGAGCAAGGCCCCTCTTTATCTTCTTGAAGTACTTTTGTTCATTCTTGTAGTACTGAATGATACATTGTGCCATCTCAAAATACCTCTCCCACTCCCTCATTTAGGCATATTTGCTTTGGAGAAGTAGTCTAGGGGCCACCTCCTCATCCTCATTATCACTGTCAAGGTCAATAAATTGTGGCTTTTGAGTAGTTTTCTTGCCTCCCTCACCTTTCTTATCCTTTTTTATATTTTCTTTACCCTTGTCAAGCCTTTGAGTTGATGTAGGTGGTAAGATACCTTGCCTTTTGGAGGCAACAAACACTTGCCTTGATCCTCTTTGATATGTGAGAGGAAGAAACTCAAAATTGTTTACTAGAATTCTCTTACCATGACTGATCTCAATATTTCCTTTCCTTTCATCAATGATCTCTACATTCATGTCTTCTTCATTTTGTTCTTGACTGCACTCCTGAGAGGTACTTTCATTTTCCTTCATGCTAACATTACTGTCATGATATTCATCACTATCATCCACCTCTTGACTTTACTTTTGGTTCATAGTGTCACTGTTGTTACCATTATTAGGGCTATCAGTCATCATGTTTTCTTCTCCATCATCCTCTTCTGTGTTTACAACATTATCATTGCCATCATCATTTTTTGTGTTGTCATCATTAGAGGTGTCTTTGTTAGTGTCTTTATTACTATTTTGATCTTTTTCATCATTTCCATCCTCTTCCATATCTTCTGCATTGTCCTTTTGTTCTAAATTGTTATCTTCATCATTGTCATTGTTTTTCCCATTGTCATGCTTAGTGTTTTCATATTCATCACTGTCATGTTCAATGCCCTCTTCTTCAAATTCTTCCTCTGTCTCTTCTTCAAATTTTGCCTTTGTCTCTTGACTTTCGTTTTTTTCTTCCTCCTCATTTGGCTCATTGCCTTCTTCTTCTTCACTATTCTGCTCATTGCCTTTGTCCTCCTCTTCACTATTTGGCTTATCACTGCTTTCTTCTTCTAAGTTGTCTTCTTCTTCATAATCTGCGCCTATTTCTTGATTTTTATTATCATCCTCCTCATCATCATTTTATTCCTCATGGTTGTCATTTTTTGTTTCCTCATGACTGTCACTCTCTGTCTCATCATCTGTTTCTTCTTCCTCACTGTCTTTTGTTTCTTCCTCATCATCGTTTTCTTCATTTTCACTTTCCTCTTCTTCATCATTTGTCCTTTCTTCTTGACTGTCATTTTCCCCTTGACTGTCATTTTCCTCTTGTTCCTCATCACTTTCTTCTTGTTTTGATGCTTTAGAAGAAGTTGAAGGAGGGAATTTCTCTTGGGGAGAGGATTCATGTGTGGATGAGGAATCATGGTCAGTGGCAGTTGATGAAGGGAATGAGGAAGGTGGATGAGATGATGAGGGTAAACTTTGCAGAGGAAGAGGTTGTGGTTTATGAAAACATCATGGGCGATGAATACTTCCCATGGGATGCCCTGTTGCTCTAATTGATGCAACACAATCATCTTGATAAGAGAATGGTGGAAAATACTCTGCATTTGTTGTGAATGAGGCCTCTTTTGCATAATGTATGACATCTTATCAATACTTGTATAAAGGTAATAAGGAAAATATAGTAGCTTGGCCCTATTGAAGTGCATAAGCAGTCTTATATGGTAGGAATAAAGTCTAGAAAACCTCCCCTCGCATGTAAAATACTTCATGATGGCTTTCATTAAAGGGGCATATCTTTCCAACAGATGGGAAAAGGGAGAAATAGTCTTGCAATCAACTTGGTATCTTGGTTTCAAGAAAGGCTGGCAATGGCTCAAGTCCAAATTCACCTATTTGAACCATTTTTCTCCCATACAAGGTATTCCAGTGGCCATAGCAATTGTATTGGTGGATAGCTCAAAATTTACCCTAGCTAGATGCACTTGATGGTCATGGAGGTTGAGGACAAAAAGTCTGGTCAGCTCAGGGTGACTTTTGACTCTTTGTACATTCTCATAGAAATCAAAACAACCCACCTCTTGAAAATAGGGAACTGTTGGAGGAGAGGCTGTCAACTCCTTGGTGTTCAAAGGTTCAAACCTATTTACTTTTCCACCTGTTGGTTCCCTGTAATTTTAGTAGATTGGTGAGACTAAAGCTACAGAGACAACATTATGAACCACTTTGGGATTCTAGGATCTAACCCTCCTGAATCCAGAGAGGGATCTCTCTATAAGTGCAAATATTGATTTATCTTTAAGGCTTTGAGTATGATATTAGGCTAGTTTTTAGGAACAAGGGTTTTTGTTTGTTTTGGATGGTTGGGCATGATTTTTAATTGAGTGGAAAGTCCTAAAAATGAAAGAGCTTCAAATGGGTGAAGGTGTGAATAATCAAAATAAGATTCAACTGATAGGATAGATATGAAACAACACTTAGTCCATTGGGCTATGGAGTCATAAAAGGGTTTAATTGTGCAACAATTTCAAGAGTGGTCCAAGGGGAAAGTCCTCTATATCAAAAGATCCTTTAGATTAAATGATGGAATGGAACATTAAAAGTGTTGAGAAGGTGGAAAAATTCAATAATTTCAACAAGGATTTATCAACTTTCTATACAAGAAAAGCCTTTTTAAGCAACTATTTGAAACCAACCAAAGGACAGGGCTAACCATAAACTTCTTTGGACAAGCTTGTATTAAAGCTAACTTATCAGACAAACAATCCAGTAATCCACATGACTACTTTCAGAAGGGATGAAAACAGATAAGAAAACGAAGTGCAACTTAAGATCAAGCAAGATACATTAAAATCAAAGCCTTCTTTCAGCATACTCTTAGGGAAACCTTCAAAAAAACCTTTGGAGAAAGAAACTAGAAGACAGGGCAAACCATAAAATTTCCTATTCTAACTCTACTTAGCATGTACTGAAAATATCATTCAAGAACTTCCTTTCAAGTTTTGCACATCAAGACCAGGACTAACCAACATTCCTTGATAATGTTTACACTTAACTTAAGTCATTCTTAAATACACAATTGGAGGAAAACATAAAGATAAAGATTATCAATGAGAGTAGGGTACTTTTGATAGTAAATTCTAGCTCTATATTTGTTGTTCTTTATCAGAGAATAAGTGAAAAAAATTTCATACATGAAAGGAAAACAATCACAGTAAGAGGTACTTCACCAATGATATAGACCAGGATCCCAAGAATCAGCTTGTATATTGATGTCAATCCAGTTACATACTTCAAGTCCAATGTTTCAGTACAACAATCATATTCTCTTCTCAACCTAACTTCTTTGATCACAAATAGAGCTTCAAGAGCCTTTGAAAACTATTTACATGTAGAAAATTTCGAGCAACAAGTATTACATCAAAGTCCAGCAACCAACCGCTATCTCATCTTCTTCAGAAGTATTTATAGAAGAAAAGAGGAGGTGGGATAAAATAAAAGGTCTCTAGTTCAATTAATACAAGTTAATGCTTCTCAGCCTTTGAGGTGCTCAACAGAGAATATTTCTGATATTTCCTCCTGTATTAATTGGTTTTCATTAAGTATTAAGCTACTAGGCATTTTTTGTTGACTTAAAAACTCTTTAAGTAGGTTTGCAATAACTCTTGCTACTTTAGGCAAAATATCACTGACTAAGGCAATAACTATGTCTTCTGTGATTTCTTCGAGGCTACAGGTGGCTTTTGGTAGCTGGAGAGGATTCAATTAGCCTCTGATGTGGCAGTGGAGGCTTCTCAGACTAATAGATCTTATTGTTTTAACCTAAAACACTGTTAATTTGATTTTGATCTATGTTTTAGGCCTAATTTGGCTTAATATCTATCTTTAGGTCTTCATACATGTCTTTAACTATGTGGATTAGGCTTGTGATAGTCGAATTTATGCCTTAATCCCTCAAAACTGTGTTAAAACCTTTAATTCTTCATCTCTGATGTAATCCCATACTTTGACACTGATACTCTCTGTAAAATTAAGGTTGACTGTGCTTTTGTTGTTTTTTTCAGGCACGCAGAGGGTTTTATAACGTTACCAATGCTCATGAGGCATGGGTAAAATGGTAATTTGAACCCTGTAGATCCTTGTCTTCATGAATAATGGCCTGGGGGATCGTCATCCCCGCCCCTTGAATTCATTTAGAAAACTATGGAGAAGCTTTAAAACCTACAAAAAATAAACAAAATTATGAAAAATCCAGTGAAAATAGCTCAAAGGCCGCTTTGGAGGTTTTGGGCATGAGATTGAATCATGGCCGTTGGATCGAAAAAACCAATGGTCAAGATTTATCGATGTGGTTCAATAGGGAGGCGGTTGGGTGAATGAAGTTAAGATTAAGTCCGAGCCGTTGGATCATATTTATCAACAGCTGAGATTGATCGGGAGTTCAGATGGTGGGGAGAAATGTAATGGGGAAATTTTTTTGATCGGGACCGTCGATATTCAGAGATTGATGGTGGAGAAGTATCGGCAAAATTCCCAGGAAAATGTGCGATGGAAAATGAATTGGGGGGAAGATTTAATCAGGTCCGTTGGATAAAAGAAATGAACGATGGATATCTCACGATAAAATCTTCAGAAGATAGATGGAGGGGGAAAAGCTTGGGGTTGAGAAGTAATGTGAGTCATTCAATTAGATGGATGAACGGTCAAGATCGACGAGGAAATGCTTTGGGAGCAGAGGTGGGGGGTCAAAGACTTGTGATCGGGTTAAGTTAGGACCGACATATCAGATCAATCAACGACTAGGATTTAATGAAGAATTACATTGTGGAAGAGGGTGGTAAGTGGAAAACAGCTAGTGGTATTCGCGCAGCTCTGAGGCAGTTTCAAATTTTTTGCAAGAAAACACGATATAGGTCAGCGTTTGACACGTGTCTTTTAAATACCGCCCATATCGCGTAATTTTTTGACATTAACGTTTCGGCACAAAATTACGTGATATGGAGTTTCAGCCGTCGGATGAAAAGTGGAGAGATCTGACGGTGGGAATGAGAGCGCGATGAGGTAAGATGCACGGGCGAAAAAGGTGGGCAGGGTCAAAGGCAGTTTAGATCCTAACCGTTTGATCTCGAGAATGGATAGTCGAGATTTGTCGACTGGGGAAAATGTGCATGGAGGAGTTAGTGGAGTCCAGGTGTTATCTTATGAGTGGACAGGACTTTTTACAAGGCAAGGGGTAGGTCTCAAAGGATTTGGGCCTATTGGGTTACATCTCAACCGTTAGATCTTAGGAATGAACGGCCCAGATTTAATGATGGAGCGCTGAAAGGATATGAGGCGAGGGATAGGGCGGAGATTGGGCACAATGAGGACTGTTGATTTGCAAAGATCAATGGTGGATTTTCACTGAGAATTGAAATTGTCGAGCTTATGAAATAACAAAGGGAAGTCGGGTTAAGATCCCGGCCGTTAGATTTTTGGAATGGATGGCCCCGATTTGATCACAAGATCGCATCGACGAAGGAAAAAGGGTAAGGAAAAAATGAAATGCGTCGATGTGATTAAGTGCGAGCTGTTAGATCTAGGAGAGATCAACAGCTAGGATCAAATCAGCGAGTTTATATCAGAGGGCTTATGACAGAGTGTGATTAAATCTGAGCCGTTGGTTCTTGTGGATTCAACGGCTTAGATTTCATCGGGGCATCGCAATCAGTGGAGGAAAAGGGAAGGCACAAAGGGAAATTTGCAATGTGATTTCACGCTGACCGTCGGATCAGAATATAGATCAACAACCGAGGACAAATTGTAGAATCACATCGGAACAAGAGAAAAGGGACTTGCGATTTGCGATGGGGAGAACTTGTGATTGCGATTAGCCGATGGCCACTGATCTGTAGAGATCGACGGCCCAGATTTGTTTAAAAACAAAACTTCAGGTTTATAAAAAAAAAGGAAGATAAGGTTTCAGAAAGATTTTTTTTAATGTTTTTAGTGCCCGATTGTGGGGTTGTGGTCCTATGAAAAGGATGAGGAGATCGGGTTTTAAGAAGAAAAAGGCTAATCGCAATCGGAGTTTTCAAAGTAAAAGGCAATAAGGAGATAGAAAACCCCGATTGCGATTGAGTGATGGGGGTTAACTCCAGGTCATGGCTCTAGGTTTTATGCGAAGAAAAGGAGTTGGGCTTAGGCCAAAGGGGCTTAAGGCTTAAATGCAAAAAGACGGTTTTTTAGGATTTTTGAAGGAATTTTTGAGGATTTTGAGAGTTCCGATAAGGTTAAAAAAGGAGTTTTAAACCTTATCAAAGGGAATTTATAAAGGGAATGAAGGAAAATGAGGGAAATGGAGGAATTTTATTAAGAAAAAGGGGATGAAATGGTGTTTTTAATGAATGGAAGGAGGGGTAAAATGAAGAGGAAAATGGGTTTTTTTAGCAGTCTTTACTCCTTGAAAATAGTAGATTTTTCAAGATTATGAGGGAAACAACAGTGAAGATTAACTAAAGGATTATTTATATTCATAAGACTTTAAGAACTCATAATTTGGCCATAAAATTGTTTCTTGAAGGCTTAAAAATGATTTAGCCACCATTTTATATGAAAAATTTTATAGGTGGCTAACACCACCCTTTCTCTGCTATCCCCTAAGCCTTTGGCCTCCTTCTCCATTATCACTACTGCCTTCTCTTGATATTTTTTTTTTTTACTCTTGCTTTGAAAACAAAACCCTGAACTACTTGTGGAATGATATGGAGAGGGAAAGTGAGATGCAAGTGAAGTAAAATGATGAGGAATTAGCAAAGCAGTCTCAGTGTATCTTTATCATGTAGATGGGTGAGTGTTCTTCAATCAGAAGAGTTTTTTAGCATGATGAACAAGCCTTTATCTTCCTTTAGGGGTTTTTACCTTTCTCTCTAAGTTCACCCTTTAAAACAATATGAAAGGGGGTAATAGATATAAAAACCTCTTAAATAACCCTAAGGAGGTGCCAAGAAGAGACATGGAGGAGCTCTGAGAAATTTTGGAGGCTTGCATAGCTTGAAAAGATTCCTGGCTAAACACATAGCACAGGAGTTCAGTGCTCATGCCAGTCAGGTCGTCCTGAATGGCCCAGCACGACAGAGTTTGCACAGTGTTAGGTCTGGCTTGAACGGTCTAGTGCATAGAACGACAGAGTCTGCACGGTGTTAGGTTAGGCCTGAACGGCCCAGCGCGTAGTGCCCGAGCAGTCTTCTATGCAGCATTTGAATGGAGGACAAGCGCATAAATTTTGAAGGTGCGGTAGTCGGGTGTTGAGCCTCTGCACATCCCTGCTCATAGCACACTTCCGCAGGCACATAGCACCATGTTGCAATTCCAAAAGAGGGCACACACATGCGCATAGCAAAGCTTTACGGGAGCGTAGCACAGGTCTTCTCCTGTCCGAAGCTTGCTAGAAACCCTGAAATTTCTCTCTGAAGACCTTTTGGTCTCTTTTTCAAATGATAAGTGAACTTGAGTGATAAATGATGATGCTTTTATACCCTTGGAATAATAAATTAAAACTAGAAACCTACCTTAGCTAATGTTTTGTCTTTGGTCACTTTATTACTGATATCCTTTTTCTTTTGGAGGAGGTGACTTAAACCTAAAATATGATCTTTAATCATCTCAACCTTTCTTCTTGGTTGTCATTAGGTAACTAAGGTGATGGATTTCAGCTCTCTTTGGCCTATTGATGTTTATTAAAACTTGTTTTTTTGGTGCCTGTTGGATTTATATGGTTTCACTGTGTTTTACTCATCCTCATGTCTTCACCCCTTTTTATTGAGAGACTAATAGAACATATATTATTTCTCTTTGAGATCCCAGAATGTATGTGGTCTTAAAATAGGGTTCCTCCCCTTCTTACTAATTTTCCAGAGGTATAATGAGTCTATCTTGCATAGTGACCTTAGTATTTTTAATCAAGTTTGTCATTACCTCCCCTTGGCCACTTCTGTTTGCTGCAGGTGCCATGACACAAATTAATTTTGTTTTCTTGGTAATTTTTGGAATGTTGATAAATTTACTCTCTCAACAACAAAATCATGATTTTCTTGGTGTTCTATTTTGACACTTAACCTCATTCTTTCCTTTTTTTTACCATTTTTGAAGAAATTTGACTGCACTTGAAGCCTCAAAATTCCTCACACTGATACTCTTTACAAATTTTCCCTTTGATGCAATGAAATAGTGTTGCCTTGACAAATCATGTAAGTCACCTTCTGATATCATTTTCAACTTCTTCCTATTGTCATCAAGGAGGTCTCTCACCTTCATTTCCAGTTTCAATAAATCTTCAATTCATGCACAGTTGTGCTGATGTACCATCTGTCCTTGTGATCCTTTGTATTGGCTCCTTGCTAGGAAACACTTTTTTCCAATCATTCATAAAAACCTTAATATTATTTTAACTAGGTATGCTATCTCTCCTTTGTTGTGGCTACCCTTAGGGATGATTTTCCCTCTTACCTTACCTCTTCTTCTGTTGATGGCCATCTCATTCATTCCTGCAAAAATGTCTAAGATGGGAAGTTGTCTTTTACAGAAGCTGTGCTTTGATCAAGGAGGTCTCTCTTGAAGATTTTTTTGATCATTTGGACAATCATATGCTAACCATCTTCCTCTTTGATTGCAGCCTCTTGGCACATGAAAAACAAATATTTAGAACATCAAAACAATCCTATGACCTATGAAAACCTTAGGTGACTTAGTGGGAGGCCTTTTGGACTTGGCTGTTGGCTGAAAACTTGCCTCCGGGTTTTTAGGTGTAAAATAGAGTTTTTGACAAAATCTATGCATTGCAGACCTAAAAACTGATGACTTTGATTTATCTAAAGAGCCTAGAAAGGTAACTTGAAACCACCAATGCTTGAGACACTTGGTGAATAGGGGAAAAGGTTAGGCTACTTGGGAATCCAAGGTGTAAGTAGAAGGGTTAGGCAAGTCAAAACAGAGTGGTACGGTTAGAGGTGGAAAACATAGTGAGAATGAGTGGCATAAGTCCATGATTTGGTATTCTCGGAGTGATAGGTTGACCATGACTTGGTACAGTAGTAAAATAGTGAAAATTTTATCATGGGGATAATGAAGGAAGTGAGATTTCTAGAACTCACGATATTCAAGAATTTTATTTTTAGAAATCTGGGATAAATATTTAGTCATCTATAGAAAGAAAAAAATTATTGATGACTAATAGTGGATCCACATGGGGTGGGTAGCTCCTTTTCAAGAGGTTTCCAGAATTTCAGATCTCTTGGTTTTATGAAGACTGGTGCCTCATCCATTGGGAAGATTTTTCTTCTTTTCTTTTGTTGATGCTCTCTTGAAGTTGTGATCTACAAATCTGGAGGACATGTTAGATTCAAACTCATATCTACCTACCCAACTTACTTTGCCTAGCATTTTTTCTTCCTTGGGTGCACTTGGACTGGAAATCCCTTGACATTTTCTTCTTTTGAAATAAAAAAAAAATTATCTACTTCTACTCTTATTAAGAGTTCAAATTATGCTAATGAACTCTTTTTATTCTCTACCTAGTCTAACTGACTTTCAAGATTAAGCTGTATGACAGACTTAATTCTCTAAGCTACAGACATGAAATTTAAAGCATGGTTTAAATCAGGATTACGAAATATGACTTACCATGAGTTGTGGCATTAGGACAAGCTGCACACAAACATTATTTTTGTAAAAAAAAACACTAGAAAAATAAGGGCTGTGATTTATCATTTGGTATGCATCTCTGTCTTTCTCTTTGGTTCAGTTTTGAGCGTGTGGAACTAGTATCTTTCATTCCTGATCTATCCTTTTGAAAAGTCAAGTTTGAATGATTTGAAAAGCTCTCTTTCACTAAATTATCAACACAAACTTAAAAGCATGTTCATCCATGATTAGGCTAGATGACTGAACAAGATCTTCTTTTTGAACAAGTAGTGGCATTTAGGCTTGCACACTTTCAGTAATATTATTTTTTGATATGGGGTTGTACCTCTTTTCAAACCTACCCTCTTTTTCTTTCTTTCTTTGTTTTTGTGTCTTTTTTAACTTTTTTTTTTTTGATTTTTTTTTTGTAGTGTTATATACAATGAATGAAAGTTCTAAACTAGGACTCTTGACCAAAATAGTGTTTGAGCATCCAGCCATTGACTGGACCTCAAAATAATTTGTCTCCATTCAATACTTGTAAAAAGAAAGCATTATGACCTCTAACTGAATGAATGAGGTAAGGACCTTTCCAAAAATTCTCAAATTTACCATGTTTACCTTTGTCCACCCTCTTGGAATCCAATTTCAGCACTGTGTCTCCAATGTGGAAATTGTTGGCTTTAGTTCTTCTGTCAAATATTTTCTTTATGTTTTCTTGCACTGATTGATTCTTGTTATAAATTTCTTCCCTCGTCTGCCGTAAATGAATGGCTTTGTTCATCCTCCTTTGCATGTCATTTTCTTCTGATTGCACTTCTTGGAGAAGCTTTATCACCGGAACTCCCAAGGATGTTGGGAAAATGGCATCCATGCCATACACTAGTTGATAGGGAGACATACCAATTGCTTTCGTGGTGATTAGTCTATCATCACATAGTGCATGTACTAGCTTTCCATGCCATGCTTTTTTATTCTCTTCCAGAAGCTTCTTGATGATATTGACCAAGCTTTTTTTAGAGGATTCAGCTAGCCCATTACGTTGAGGGTAATAAGCTATGGAATGTCCTAGTGTGATGTGATATTTATAACAAAATTCAACCATTCTTTTGGATTTAAAGGCAGAATAATTATCTGTGATGATCTTTTCGGGGCAACCAAATCTAGACAGGATGTTTGTCTCAAGAAATTTGATAATGACTGAGTCGGTGGCATTCCTAGAGGGGATGGATTCTATCCACTTGGTAAAGTAATCAGTAGCAGTGAGGATCCACGTATGTTGGGTGTATGAGGTGGGGTGAATCTCGCTAATGAAGTCTAAACCCCATTGTTGAAAACTTAGCTTCAACATTAATGGGATGCAAAGGCAAAGGTAAGAGTTTTCTCTTGCCATAAAAAATTTGGCACTTATGGCAAGTCATGACTAGTTTGTGGGTGTCAGGGAAAAGGGTGGGCCAATAGTAGCCAGCTCTGAGGATCTTCTTGGCTGTGGTTATCCAGTGAAGATCGCCTCAACACTCTCCCTCATGTAGTTCATGCATGATCTTACCTGCATCATCCTCAAGCAAACACTTAAGCAATATACCAATAGGATTCTTCCAATATAATACTCCATCTAAAATGCATTATTTTAAACTTTTTTGTTTTAGGAATCTAGATTTTGTCTTTGATAATGTAGGAGGAGCATTGAGATAGAAAAGCACATATAGGATATCAGCATACCAATATTAACTCAGAAATACTTCTTCAACATGTGGGGTTGGGAACTCTTCTTTTTCTTCTAAAACATAAACCATATTCATATCTAAGGATTTGAAATTTGATTCAACCATAAGTTTTGCAAGTCATTTTCCTTTAACCTGTTTAGTGGGTCTAATTTCTAAGTCATATTCTGAGATAATAGCGATCCACTTTCGCCTTTTACCATCAGGGTCCTGATTCATAATGTCTTTGACAACTGTGTGTGGAACAAAAGAAATTATATGGGAATGTAAGATATAAAATCTAAAGTATTTTAATGCCTTAATCAAGGTAAAGCCTTGTTTCTCCATGATGTTGTACTTTAGAGGAGCATCTGTTGTGCCTCAATCTAGTCTCCTAAACTGAGTTCATTTAATTGTCAACCAGGATTTGTAAACTGCTGAAGTGAAATGTACCATATGTACCTAGGTGCTTGTTTCCTAGTGCGTTGTGTGTAGTGTTTTGTAATGTTTTGGTCTTTTATGTTGATTTATGATGTTTTTGGTCTTTTGAAGTTTTATGTTTACAATGAAAATGCCTAGAAAACTAATGAAAAGAAATTGGTGGTCAAGAACACAGTTGAGCCTAATGTATGGAATGACAAATGTAATCAAAAACACTGAAGCAACATCTAAACTATGACTGAATAGAAACAAAAGCTTGACAATGACTTTTTAAGCAGATGACACAAATTTAACTTAAGGAATGTTTCCTAAACAATTAAACACTAATTATGCACTACTCTGTCCTAAGTCCTTTTATTCTATGATTAATTCCTATTTCTATTCTGCAATTGAATGTCACAGAACTTACACTCAAGAAGTTATTGGATTCTGGTTCAAAGTAGTTTTCTTGAGGAAGAGCTATGTTTATAGAAATGATAAGGAGATTGCAGAGAGGTTTCAGGCCTTATAGTGATTTTTCCTTCTGTTCCTATGGTTATGGATTTATTGTAGTTTGTTAGAACAAGAAGGTGTTTTGTGAATAATGAAGGCTGTCTTTGTAAATTCTAACAACTAAAATAACCTGTTGTGCAAAGGATGACAATGTGACTATGAGATGCAAGTGCAATGAGTTAATTTAAGCATGAACCTAAGATGCTTCTAAACTAGAACAATGTCAAACTGTAAGTCATCATCAAACTTGAAATGAAGTAACTGTTCATGAATGGAATGCAAATGAGACTCCGGAGTTGTTCTAACTAACATGCATTGACCTATGAAGTTTACACAATCTGTTTGTTCATCATTTAATGATATCTTGGAAGAATTCCTTCTTGTGGAAGGGGTAGAACAATTCTGACTGTGGACTTGTATGCAATTGAAAATAAATGAACTAAAAACAAATGAAAAACTAAGCTATCACATCACGGTCATATCTTGAACTTCTTAAGGATGTCTTGGAAGAATTTCTTCTTGTGGAAGAATGATTAGGACAAGTGCAACTGTGATAGTGAGTAACAAAAACTACAATTACTTCCTACAGTACTAGAGTTATTCATCATTCAGTGTTATGATCTATTGGAAGAATGTCTTCTTGTGAAAGAACTGGAATGAATATAACCACAGTATTTAGTTAAAAACAAATACAAATTTAACTCCTATCCTACAATACCATAGTCATTAAGCATTCATCATTTTGATCTATTGGAAGAATGTCTTCTTATGGAAGAACTGGAATGAATTATGGCTACAGTATCTAGTTAAAACAAATACAAATCTAACTGATATCCTACAATACCATAGTCATTAATCATTCATCATTTTGTTCTGTTGGAATAATGTCTTCTTGTGGAAGAACTGGAACGAATTATGGCTACAGTAGCTAGTTAAAACAAATACAAATCTAACTCCTATCCTACAATACCATAGTCATTAAACATTCATCATTTTAATCTGTTGGAATAGTGTCTTCTGATGGAAGAACTAGAATGAGTATGACTACAGTATATAAAACAAAACAACTACTAATTCAATATGCAGAACGTAAAGATAGCTAGGAAAAACTTATCTAGTTTACGCAAAAGAAATCCGTTCAAGGGGCAGGGGCCCTCTACCACTTGACGGCATTCAACTCCAAATTAAATCATGCCTTCAAGATAATTTTGTCTGATCCATTAACGATGCAAGAGTCTGAACATAATGCTCTGTGTCTTCAAAGACGTAACACAGATTTTTCACAAAATCTAGCAGCAAATCTAATACAAAATCTCTAACTAAGCTCTCGGCCTACTCAAGAGTTTATAAAGTAAATGCAAGTAACAATAATTACAATAATTTAGGAATGATGTCTTTCCTTATCCAAATCATTTGAGGAGTCTTTGAGGTGACTGCGTGAAGGAGAAAAGACACCTGGACTGAGACAGTCCTAGTAGGAGTCTTCCTTCACAAATGTGTTCCCACGTGCATAACCGTACACAGAATTCATTTCCTCTTCCATAACGAGCAACACACCATGTAGGCACGACGTGGATCATGCCCATATGCGTTTTTCCTCAAGAGACCACCTGGAACATAGTCAAACATAAAGGTAGCTGCAGAATCGCCGGTTAGCTACGGAATGCATGCATTCTGCAGCTAGTTCCGGTTAAAATGCTTAACAATGGCAACAATCACAAAATTCAACAAGTCAGTCATGTAAACCATTCTAGAAGTAATTTTAACTATTTTTATTGATCAATTGGGTTCAAAATAGAAATGGACAAGGGAGAAATGAGGTAAAATGAGGTGAAGGAAAACACAAATTTGAGGCTCAACAGCATCTATAAGGGATTTGTTGAAGAAGGCTATGGGCTATTCTTTCCCCATCATATTCTTTTGTAACAACACTGAATCCACGGTATGTTCAGATGCAAATGAGAAAATATAGAAATATTTGGTAAAATCAGGACTGATTAGAACTGGTGTTTGGGTGAGTAATTGCTTAACCAGTTCAAAAGATTGTTTGGCTTCCAAAGTCCACTTAACTCCTCTCTCCTTATTGAGCATGCTTGTAATATTCCTTAAGAGTTCAGCAAGGTTGGGGATGAACCTCCTCAAGAAGTTGATTTTCCAAATGAAGGATTGCAATTCCTTGATGTTTCTAGGATGGTTGATTTGCAATATGCCTTCAATCCTTTTGGGGTCTATTTTGATTCCCTCTTCGGAGATGATGTGGCCGAGGAGTTTTTATTCCTGGAGACCAAACAGTGTTTTCTTGGGATTCAATGATAGGGAATATTTCCTACACTTTTCAAAAAAATTTCTCAAGTGGACTAAGCGTTCTTCATAAGTATTAGAGTAAACAGTGATGTAATCGAGGTAAATATCTATGAAGTAACCTATGTCTTTTGAAAAAGCTATGTCCATGGCCCTTTGGAAAGTTTCCCCCACATTCATCAACCCAAATGGCATTTTGACATACATGAATGTACCCCAAGGTGTGGTGAAGGAAGTTTTGTGTTGATCACTTGGGAATACTAGCACTTTGTTGTAACTGGAAAAACCATCAAGCAGTGAGATTCTCAACCAAATACCTTTTGAAGTATGTGATCCATTTTAGGCAAGGGGTAATTATATTTCAAATAGGCCTTGTTTAGATTTCTAAAGTCAATGCAAAGTCTAATCTCCCCAACCTTCTTCCTAACTGACACAAGGTTGGAAACCCACTCTAAGTATCTCATGGGAACTATGATCTTGACATCATACTTTTTTTAATCTCTTTCTGAATTAAAGGTAGTAAGACAAGATTTATTCTCCTCAACTTTTGTTTGAAAGGTTTTTTATTTTTCTTAAGAGGAATTTTATGTTGAATAATGCTTGTGTCATATGATTTCAAATCTTCATAACCCCATGCAAAAGAATCTTTAAACTCTTGAAAAAGTTCGATATATCTATGTTTTATGTAAGGAGGAAGAGTTTTGGATATTTTGATCATTTTGGGTTCCTTTGGGCTACCTATGTTATACTCCTCTACATCATTCTCGGTGGATTCTATCTTTGTTTTTTTAGCCACATCATTAAAGTCGAACAACTCTTCTAATGGTGCAAGTCCCCTTAGTAATGTATCCTCTTTACATTGTAAGACCTCAAGGTACCTTTGGTCTAGATATTCAAACAATTCTACCTCACAAGGATGTGAAATCAGATTTATATTAGCAGTAGAGGACAACTCTGTTTTAGGAGTTTGTTCTTCAGCAAAAACCACTTCATCATGTTCTAGGCTTGGTTTTGTTCTTCTAAATTCATTCCTATATTGCAAAAATTAATCAATTTGTTCATCACCCTCAAACACTTGCCAGTGGTTAATGTTGTCAGGTACTGTAGGAAAATGTTTGACTTTGACAGTGTATTGTTCACTTGCATGTGGTATTTGGCAATTGCTGGCAGCAAAGGCAAGCTCATTGGCAAGATTTTTTCGAGCTCTAGGAATGTAAATGAGTTCATATTTCTCAAAAATTTTGAGGAGATCTAGGGCTGCATTCATGTAATCTATTAATCTTGGATTCTTTACTGAGTACTCATCTTTAATTTGTTTAATGATAAGTTCTGAATCTCCTTGGACATATATTTTCTTAGCTTCTAAGTCTTCAAGCAAGTGCAAACCAAGGAGGAGAGACTCATAGCCCGCAATGTTATTAGTGCACTGAAAGTCTAGTTTGTATGAATGGCCTTCGTTTGTGTTATGTATCCAGACACCAGCTCCTGAACCAGCCTTGCCACAAGAGCCATAAAATTTTATGTTCCAAAGTGGTTCTAGTTCATATTTGTCACTGTGTTGTTTTTCAGGGCTGCTAGAGTTCTGGTTGTCATGTTCTTCATTTGAGGGGGAGTATGAGTGTTCTAGAGAGCCTTGTTCTTTCTCATTTTCTTTCACCTGTTTACCAATGTCATTTTCATTATATAATATGGAAGAGTCCAAATCTGAATGAATGGAATACACCAGGGTGTTGTTTAGCCTATCTAGGCTACTTATCATATACTTCATGTGGGATTCCCAGTATAACCTCCTAGTGTGATTGAAGACAAGGATAGTAGCATATGACATGTCCATTTGGAGGTTGCCTTGAAGTTTGGCTCCCCAAGATCTGGATAAAAGCATACCATACTTGGGGGGAATGTCAGCGACAACTATGTCCATGACTAGACTCTTAGCATGTATCTATGCCAGATTGACACAAATATCCTTGATTAGGCCTAAACACTTGACTCTACACTCGAATCAAATCAGTGCAAATCTTTGTAAGGTTTAGTGATTTCTGGGCCTAATCTCTCCATCACAACTTTAGGCATGAGGTTGTGCGAGGCACTGGAATCTAGCATAGCATTGTGTAATATTTTTTCATGTATGTTTAGGCTAACATAGAAAGGAGGGAAAAATCCGTCTTGGTATTTTCCCTCAACTTCGGGACCAAATAAAATTTCCAGTTTGTCATCAGTCAAGTTTAGAGTGTATGTATCATTCCCTATATTCGTAACTTTCAAAACTTGGGACCTACACATATCCTGAGTTACCAATTCAGTGAGAGGTATGGTTATCTTGATTTTAGCAATCTCTCCTTCAAAACTAAAAGGTACATTTACATCAGTTTTATCAGCCATAAATTTTTCTACATTTTTAATTTAATGATTCAGATTTGGGGCTTTAGAAAAAATATTTTTCTTAGGGCCACTAGTGGAGGCACTAGGGCAGCTTGTGTCACCACTTGGTTGGATAGTTTTGTCTCTGTTTGGATTACTTTTCTTAGCCATGGTGTTGGTATTTTCTGCTGCCCTTTTAGGAGTGTTTTCTGGAGTTTTTTGAATAGCAGAGTCTATTTGGATTTTCTTAGGGGCATCTTGGTTCTTTTTGCTCCTAAGGTCATATTGCCTATGGAATTTCATTATTTCATTTTCAAAGCCCTACCTGTAGTCTTCAGAATCCTCATAGTTAGTTTCAGTTTGATCTGGGGAAAAGAAGTCTTGTTCTTCTTTTGTGACAAAAACATTATCTTAATTATCTGAATCTATTAAGTTTACATGGCTTTCTTCAGGTTCTTCATTCTTTCTTCCCTCTTTGTCAAGATAATTTTCTTGGAAAGGAGGCCTAATTTGTTGGTCATTGTCTCGTGGCCTATTTTGGGGAGGGTATCTTCTAAAGTTTTGAGTTCTATTTCTATTTTTGGGATTTGGTTGATTTTCCCTAGGAGGTGCTCTTTCATTCAAGTTTATCCTTTCCATCATTCTCTCCATGGCTCTAACTAGGTTGTCTATCTTGGCATCGGAAGAAGAAGTTGAGGCTATGGTTCATCTTTGTAAGTGACTCTTTCATCCTAGCTCTCGTTTCTATCAAGTTGGCTTCTGCACTAATCGTTGCCCTTTGCATTTCTTCTAAAGTTGTGGGGTCCTTCTCTCTTAATTGGTATGTCATGTCTAGATCAAATCCTTTAGGAAATTTGACTAGTGCTAGGCCTTATGGGGATTTCATGTGAGGGGGGAGGGCATTGTAGACACTGTTAAACCTGGTGCAATAATATTGCACACTTTCCTCTACATTCCTCTTAAGATTTTTATATTCAGAAAGGATTTGGAGGGGATTTTTCTTGATTTCCCACTTGTTTATGAAATATTGGTAGAGGGAAGGGAGATCAAGTATGGTGTTATGAGCTAAGCCTTTAAACCATTTCTTAGCCTCTCCTCCTAAGCTTTGTGCAAAGATCCTCATTTTAATGGTTTCCTCTTCTAATTCCATGTAGTTAAAGGCATCATTAATCCTATCTACATGTTGTTGGGCAGTGATGGATTCAACTCCGGTGAAGTGGGGAATTTCGGATTGGTAGTCGTTTGGTAAAGGTACTAAAGGTTGTGGTCAAACCAAGGGGGCATACCAAGCTGCCATGATGGGAGCTGATGGAGGATTTACAAGAGGATGGTTTGTGAAAGGGGGTGTAGGATGAAGTGGAGTGTTTTGCACAGTGGTGGTATGGATGGGTGTGGTGGAAGTACTTGGACCGACCAACTGATTCTGAGAAAATTAAGTATGGAAAGAGCTAAAGTGATGGAGAAGCTGAAAGTCAGGTGGTGTGGAAGGAGAGGCTTCTCTACTAGAACTTTGCTGCAAATCTATGGGTTCAAGGTCAGTCTGGTCAATATCAGTTCGTGACTTGGTTTTGAAAAGGTTCTTTGTATGGTGCAAGTCAAACTGGGGATCTTGTAAAGCTGTAAGATGTTCAGGTACAAAGCTTGCTCTATGAATAGTCCTAATAGTGGTTAATTTTATAGTTTTAGAAATTTTCCACAGAATCTTCTCTGGGTCATCAACTATGGTAGGAGGATTTGGGTTTGGATGAGATATAGTAATAATCATTTGTGAAGCCAGATTTCAAACTCAAAATTTAGAGAGGCTAAAAGTTTTAGGACTAGTTTTCGAAGGCCGACCTCTCTCAATGTTTTCTAAACTCACACAATGTAGAACTAGGCTTGTAAACTTCTCAGGGCTGATTTGATACAATCTGAGGGAGTCTAAATGAGAACTAGTAAAGTAATAGGCCTACTGGAGGCTAGTGGAGTTGCCAAGTGGATGTTTTTAGTCGTTTTGATGATATGTGTGTATGGTCCACCACCAATACTGACAAAAACCAATCTAGGAATGTTTTTGGGGTTTTCTGAGTTCTTTATGTAGCCCTAAGGTTTGTATGAGTGTCTTCTAACTGTTTCATCATTTTGCTAGGACAGTGAAAAAAACAGATTCTACTCTTGGTTATCAGTTGATTTTATAAGCTTAACTGAGGGTTTAAATGAGCATATAAGATTTTTTAGGCTACTATGTACTCAATCCCACCGTGATCACCAGAATGTTAGTGTGGCAATGAGGTGGTGATAAATCAATAGATACTACTTGACATGAGTGTTTCTAAAATTCTAACGAGGGCTTAGGATGTTCTTTTCTCAGGGTCCGACCGTGATCGCCAGAATGTTAGTGTGGTGATACGGTGGTGATAAATCAATATATAGTATTTGATAAGGGCTTTTGAATTTCTTAAGGATGTCTAAGCTTGTTTCTTACTCAAAAGGTCCCACCGTGATCGCCATAATGTTAGTGTGGCGATGAGGTGGCAATAAATCAATGGGTATAGAATGATTCAGCTTGTGACTTACTCAAAAGGTCCCACCGTGATTGCGAGAATGTTAGTGTGGCGATGAGGTGGCAATAAATCAATGGGTACGGAATGTTTCAGCTCATGACTTACTCAAAAGGTCCAACCGTGATCACCAGAATGTTAGTGTGGCGATGAGGTGGAAATAATTCAATGGGTACAGAATGTTTCAGCTCGTGACTTACTCAAAAGGTCCCATTTTGATTGCCAGAATGTTAGTGTGGCGATGAGGTGGCAATAAATCAATGGGTACATAATGTTTCAGCTCGTGACTTACTCAGAAGGTCCCACCGTGATCACTAGAATGTTTGTGTAGCGATGAGGTGGAAATAAATCAATGGGTACATAATGTTTCAGCTCATGACTTACTCAGAAGGTCCCACGGTGATCACCAGAATGTTAGGGTCCTGTGATTTAGCAGATTGGTAGACCAAATGCACAGGATAACATGAAACCAGTCTTTGGCATCCTAGGACCTAGCCTTCCTAGACTCAGAGAGGGCTCTCTCTATTATTTGCAAAGGATGTGAACTTGTTTTCTTTAGATGTTTGATTTTAGGCTAGTTGTGAAGTTTCGGGTTTTGTTTGTTTGGTTGGGTTGGGTAAAATGATCAAGTGGAATAGGTGGTATGAGAGATCATCAAATCATTAGGCTATGGATTCTATGAAAGTCATGGATATATTTATAATGATTCAGAGTGCATCATAGGGAAAATCTAGTGTATTCAATGGATCTTTTAAGGTTATGTGTGAAGTGAAATGGACATTAAGTTGGGAAAACAAGGTAGGGCAAAGGGAAATTAAGAATCCTTTGTCATATACCCATTAAAAGGAAGGTCTAAAATACTGATAAGAGAAAGATAATAATCATGATATAGGGAAAACCATTTACTCAATGACAATACTTAAACAAATAGACATCCAAGATGAACAATTTAGTGAAACACAGAAAGCAAGAAATCCTATCTAACTTTAATGATTTCACCTTGAAAGTTTGAAAACATATAAGATGAAAAATAAAATTAATCAATGAAGAGGGAACTCCCAGAAATCATCAATCAAGCTATAAATTACCTTGAGGCAAACTAATTGTAATATTCCGAATTAGGAATAGCTCATGAAACATGCATCAAAAACGCATTTCCAACAACATTTGCAATAAAACACTGGAATGGACCCTTGGATCCCATAAAATAATAAATATAAAATCTAAATCCAATATTAGAGCTGAAACAAAGCAAACTAGGTGGGTTAAATAAATCTCCCACACCTAGGATTGCCAAAAAGTGCTAAAACCCCAAGACTGCAAAATATCGGAGTAGATGCTCAAGGGAATGCGCAGTCTAAGATAGGGTTTACACATAAAATAATAGGAGAAAAATATATCTACTCATGTATTGATAAATAATGCTAAATAATATAGATCTAATCTCCTTATACAAAATACAAAGAAACTGATAAGGGTTTCTTGTCAAACACTCTGCATACAAGATATGATATTCAGAAAATTACTAAATAATCACTGCAACACTGAAGCACATGAGTGTACAAGGCTGAAGGATTTTTGATATGTTGTAGATCCCTCAAGGGCTTCCTCCCATGAAAGGATGAACCTCTCAATCACAAGGAAACTCAGCAACAGAGCCACCAAACCATGCAATGAACACTGCCTCCAAAATAAGGCATTCCCTAGCAGAAACAACATTGGGAATGTATGGAAAATGTGTGTTCTGATAAAAAATATCTGAAATAAGCTCTGGAGTTCTCCAAATAGATCTCTCAAGTGAAGGAAACCTTCCTCCAATGAGAAACTAGCTCAGAAGCCGGGATTCCAATCCCTACCATTGCTGCACCCAGCAACACTGCACAATCTCCAGAAAAGTGTGCTAATGAAGATGGCTGAAGCTTGGCCTGAAAACCTGATGTGGAATGATGAATTAAAACTCTCCCAATGAGGCTCCTCAAAGTAAATAGGTGGGATTCCCGCTCAGGAACACCCAGTGCTAAACAACACTACAACTTTGCTAAGCAGCAAAGCAACAACAAGTCTTGATAGACAAGAATAATAGATTAAGACATGAATAATAATGCTGCCATCCTATTCTTTATATACGACATGATTTTTCTTGCCGTTTTCCCCACTCAATTAGGTTAATTCTATCCCAAGATACATCTCCCTCCAAAATTGCATTATTCCTCCTTGGATTCCTCCTCCACTAAAACTGCGTTGTTGACTTAGTCAAAGTAGCTTGATTTTAACTCTGTTCACACATGGAGGTGTTTTATTGAGCTAGAAAGAGTGCCCCCTTTCACACTTAGAGTTTTATTATCCTCCTTATGGGACTTATGTGCTTTTCTACCCATTTATTCACCGGCTAAAGCTACTACTAACTCTAATGTTCCATTTAGCTTTGAGGCTAAAAGTTTGGAACATTACAGTCCTCCCCTCCAAAATATTTTCTTGTCCTCAATCAAATGTATAAGGAGAGAGAAATGTCTCCCCTCCTCCTCATGTTCCTTCTCATCAATAGCCTCCATCACTGCATCAAGAGAATCTGCAAATAAACTGTCATCCAATGCTTCCTCCCAAGTGTGCAAAACCAAAGTGTTTGCATCCATCAAAGGTGGAAAGTGTGAATGGAAACCTGCTTGCTGTCTCATGGCCTCCACAAAGTATGGGTGATGATTATCATGCTGAATGAGGGCCTCCCTCACCCATGCTATCATCCAAGTGAAGTGAGTCACCCTCCAACATGGTAACTCATGAAAAGTCTCCTCCACCTTGTGCTCCTGAAATGTAGGTGGGCTGAATAGATGTACATGGTAGGCAAGAGGGCCTATCCCATGTTATCCTCCTCTCCACTCATGATAAGTGTAGAGGGAATGCTGATATTGGACTGAAACATGATTTCCCTCCAATGGCAAGAAGAAGATTGAGCCTCCAATGACTCTTCCTCCAAAATCATGAGACATGCCAACCCAAACCATTCCATTCAATATGAATGGCACATCATCACCACATGGCATCCAAATCAGAAAATGGATGAAGGTTATGTGCAATTTCGGATGATACATATGGTCTCTCTGGTGGACACAACGTATTTCTTTCAACTACTGATGTAGAGCATTAAGTGGCAAGTTGTCCTCCCAAGAATTTGCAGCTATGCATGTTAGCTCATCTACTATGAAGTAGTAAGCTACAATATATACCAGCTGTGCACAATAAAAGAAATACAACACTTTCCCAAAGTCATGTAAAGATGGGTCATCAACATCACAATATCTTTCCCTAAAGTGACCATGAAACCCATAAATAATCTTGCTCTCATATGGAGCAATGCACTGTTTACATATCGTGAGAAAGTACAAATAGAGTAATAAACAAGCACATCAATGTCTTTCTTACCATGCATCATGTGTGCGCTAAAAGTGAGGTCCATGTATAATTTCACCCATGAGGATTCCCTCATAAAAATCTGCAAGAATAAGGGATACATATACTCCTCGGAACACTCCATCAATAAGAACACTCTCCCATGTGTCAGCGTTGTAGGCCTTAGAAATAAGGCTCCATGACTCCTCCCTTTGACATTCCATATGCCAAAGCCATCCACCATCATGCTGATGTATGAGAAGATCTTCTTCCAACATGGAAGCCTCTCATAATCCTCCAACGCTAAAGGGTAGCCTTCTTGCACCATGAATGTGCCTTCCTTCTTTCCAGAAATATCATGAAAATTATGGGAAGAATTTTTCCCATACTCTCCCAAGTGTAACCATAGCAACAAAAAAATTTGTTGCTGCCTCATGTCTCCCTCATACAAGTCATTAAGTGAGATCATGGTGGTCAACTTGTATGATGCCCCATACCAACAAGTCTTCTGCTGCTCTATCATATGGGTGCCATGCCATCCAATTGGTTCCTCTCTCCATACAAAGCTTCCATTGAGAAAAAACACGTGAAAAATACATTGAAGCAAGATACAATAAAAATAAGTTGCCAAATGAAAACCAGAGAGTGAATCATGGTCCCTCTCATGGAACTAGCACAGTGCATCCTTTGCCTGCATCAAAATAAGAAATAACAAGTTCTTTGCTAGCCACTTGTTTGCTGCCACAGTCATCTCATAAGGTGAAAACATGAAGTTACAAGTTGGTTCCAATGGTGAACACCCAGATACATGTGGCTTCCCCCACAAACCATCAAAAAGATAGCCAAAATCAATGCTACAAGTAGCTGCAAGTACATCATCATATAATATGCAAGAAGAGATGATTCTTCTTGTTACGTCATGCTACTCAAATAATGAAAATAAGTACAAAACAAAATATGGAATGATACCTCCTCCATCATGTACTTGAGGTCTTAAGCTGAAATAGCTCCTCTAGAAATTCTTCCTCACTCCCAATGAGTAGGAAGGTGGCTGTGACATCCTCTCTATCATCATCAGGGCTATGCATCTCTCCATATGCTGATATATGTCCTGCTGGATGCCCTCCCAAGTGAACTCCTCCATCAACTGGAAATATGCATCAAAGTGCATAGAAGAGAAGTCCTCATGTGCTGCATGTAAAAATTTCTCCTTGAGACTTGAAGCTCTAGTCAAGAATACTCTGCCATGTAAATAGATGACCACATCATCCACCATGTACCTGTCATCTCCATACGGGTCATCAAGAATCATGCATGCACCAAGATCCTTGGAGTACTCTACCAAAATCTGAAACCTCCAATAAGGATCAATCCTCCTCAAAGAAAACGCTGGTGATCTGGCATCTGAAGCTCTCCTCATGCTACTGCCTGCTACTTTGACATCCCCCGTGCCAAATTGTTCCTTCAAAATCTTCACCTCTCCAAAATCCAAGAGTGGTGAATCCAAAGACAAGATATCTCTCATCAACTATAGATCTATTGGCCTCCCCGGTGCAATTCCTCCATGTAGTGAGACATCAATGTCAAGAGTAGACTGCATAGATGGTTGGGCAACCTTGCCCTTGCCCTCACTACGAAAATCAATCTGCCTCTTCCTTGCATTAGCTTTCTGAAATAGAGAAGGGTGTGTGCTTCTCATCAACTGATGTTGCTCTTCCTCCCTACCTCCTCCTTCCAACTGCAATGTTGCATAATCATGCTGCTCACTGATTGTGCTTGGACCTCCATGTATGAGATCCTGGGGAACTTCTTGTAAAGATACAAGAATCCCTCCTGTTGGAGCATGTGCTCCTCCTCCCTCTGCATGATGCACTGGATGTGCTCTAGATGTGACAGCGTTGTTGCCCTCTCCTTCTTCATCAATGTGTGTAGGCAACATCTCAATAGTTGGATTTTCTTGTGAAAAATAGATCCCCATGCCCTCTTGTTCAAGAATATGAACTGGAGGTCTTGCTTTCGGCAATGTGTAATGCAATCTATCAGCTCCTCCCATGGTTTTCTGAAATGGAGTTTCCTCCATCACATGTAAGGGTTTTGTTTTCTCAAGTTTTCCTTGCTCATGTATCTCAGGAAGTTTTTCACCAGACCTCTCTATCAATTTTTTTATGAATCTTGCATAAGAGAAAGTGTTGGCATTCTTTAAAGAACAAGACTCAAAAATCCACCATGCATGAGCCTTACCTCTGAAGTGGAGCACTGCAACTCTGATGGCTTCATCTTCGGAAATGTGGTGCAACTGCAAATAGGAGTCTAGCTCCCTCACCCAAGCTCCAGTTGAACATGTAGGTGATCCGGAAAAAGTATATAGAAGAAATATATCTGCATCCCACTGCTTTCTCTTCTCCATATAGATCTTTCAAAACTCCTGGAAATCAGTATGATCTCTAAACCTCTCAGTTTCAGATTCATACTCATGCAACAAATCAGTAAGAGTTCTCCTCTTAGGCATTTTTCCTCCTCCCATCCATCTCAACATAGCTCTGGGCACTTGACTGCACTCTACATTGTGGAGAGTAGCTGCATGCTCACACTAACCATGTGCAATTCTATATTCAGCTCTAGATTCAACCTCCTTTGGAGATCCCATCTCCAATCTCATTTTCTTCAGCTCTATTTGAAAGCTTTGCATAGATTTTGGAAGAAGCTTTGTGAGCTTGTCTTCCTTTCTTCCTTCGTAAACTGAAGCTTTCTAGCTTCTATCCATCTCTCCTTCCTCTGATATCTAGATCTCATAGGCTAAGCTAGAGATCATGCTTTGATACCACTGTAATATTCCAAATTAGGAATAGCTCATGAAACATGCATCAAAAACGAATTTCCAGCAAAATTTGCAATAAAAAACTAGAATGGACCCTTGTATCCCATAAAATAATCAATATAAAATATAAATCCAACATTAGAGCTGAAACAAAGAAAACTAGGTGGGTTAAACAAATCTCCCACACCTAGGATTGCCAAAAAGTGCTAGAACCCCAAGACTGCAAAATGCCAGAGCAACTGCTCAAGGGACTGCACAGTCTAAGAGAGGTTTTACACATAATTTAATAGGAGAATAATAGATATACTCATGTATTGATAAATAATTTTGAAGAACAGAGATCTAATCTCCTTATACAAAATACAAAGAAACCGACAAGTGTTTCTTGTCAAACACTCTGCATACAAGATGTGATATTCAGAAAATTACTGAATCATCACTGCAACACTGAAGCACATGAGTGTACAAGGTTGAAGGATGTCTGATATGATGTAGATCCCTCAATGGCTTCCTCCCATGAAGGATGAACCTCTCAATCACAAGGAAACTCAGCAACGGAGCCACCAAACCATGCAATGAACACTACCTCCAAAATAACGCATTCCCTAGCAGAAACATCGTTGGGAATGTATGGGAAATGTGTGGTATGATACCAAAAATCTGAAATAATCTCTAGATCTCTCCAAATAGATCTCTCAAGTGAAGGAAACCTTCCTCCAATGAGAAACTAGCTCAGAAGACGGGATTCCAATCCCTTCCACTGCTGCACCCAGTAACACTACACAATCTCTGGAAAAATGTTCTGATGAAGATGGCTGAATCTTGGCCTGAAAACCTGATGTGGAGTGGTGAATGAAAACTCTACCAATTAGGCTCCTCAAATGAAAGAGGTGGTATTCTCGCCCGAGATCACCCAGTGCTAAACAACACTGCAACTTTGCTAAGCAGCAAAGCAGCAACAAGTCCTGGCAGACAAGAATAATAAACTAAGACATGAATAATAATGTTTCCATCCTCTTCCTTATATAAGACATGAGTTTTCTTGCCCTTGGTCCCACTCAATTAGGTTACTCTATCCCAAGATACATCTCCTTCCAAAATTGCGTTATTCCTCCTTGGATTCCTCCTCCACTAAAACTGCGTTATTGACTTAGTCAAAGCAGCTTGATTTTAACTTTGTTCACACATGGAGGTGTTTTATTGAGCTAGAAAGAGTGCCCCCTTTCACACTTAGAGTTTTTTTATCCTTATTAGGGGACTTATGGGATTTTCTACCCATTTATTCACCGGCTAAAGCTACTGCTAACCCTAATGTTCCATTTAGCTTTGAGGCTAAAATTTTGGAACATTACACTGATAAGTATGGAGAAAGGGCAATATTAAAAAAATACCTCCTTGGCTTAACCTAACAAGTAATACTTCAAAGAGAGATTTCACAAACAGAGTTTAGATAACATCAAATAAGAAAGGATTTCCATAAAACATATTTGGAAACTAGCATATTAATCCATTGATGAAATAAACAAGAATAAGGAGGCCTAAGGAGCAGCTAAGAATTCCTTAAACACACCCAACAGAGGAAAACATAAAGAAAATAGTAACAGGAAGGATTAAGGTGCCTCAAACAACATTTCTTAGCCTATACTTTTCTGATTTGCTGCAACATAGAGGATGGAAACAATGATAAAAAAGAAAACATGAAAAAATTAGAGACACATCACCATTCACCAAGCTCATGGATCCTGCAAGCAAGCTTTCATCATCATTAATCAAAGCATATCATTCACGAGCTCCATAACACCAAATTGCTCTTCAACCTCAAAGAACCATGTATTGCTCTCAAAACTCATCAAAAGCCAACATTAAAAATGAGTCCTCAATGCTCTATTTAACCAAGAAGGAGGATAAAAATCTAATAGAGTATCTAGAATCCTATTGGCTAATAAAAAATGTCACTATTGTCCTTGAGACCCTGCAAAGCCCAAGGCACAAAATATCTAAAACATAATATATTTTGGGGCATTTTTAACAAAAAAAATGATATTTGAGGTCTGACAAGCCTCCTAAAACTTGAAAAGAATGCATTGATGAATTTCCCTCTAATAAGGGCGCAACACTATGTTTTAGGAGGAATTTCGATGCCAAGGGCGTAGCACAGGAGCAGGAAAAATAGGTCATCTTGCAGCAATGTTTTGGAAGCCTTCCCGATGTCAGAAAAGGCTCCATGATGGCCCGTTGGAAATCCCTTTGAGTCTAATTCCCATATCTACCCTTTCTTCTCTTATTTGACCTTTGAAACATGTTCAAAAGGAAAAAATTCAAAGGCTGGTAAAGGCGCAACACATGTCCTGAAAAGTAGGCAGAATTGTGAAAATTACGGTGTTTTTGACCCTTTTGGAGTACCAAAACAACTCCAATTGATCTGAAACTTTGTGATCATGCTACATTTGAGATGAGGATTCCAAATATTTGAGCTTTCCACCTAAATATGCTCTGAGAAAAATCGTAGCTCCATGTGTGTAATATCCCCAAATGGGAACAAGCAGCAATACTAAAACACAAACTGGAGTAGCAGTGAGAAATTAACTCATAAAATGTGTGTATAACACATAGCGATCATATATTGTTGCAGAAACTAAATTATTTCCCATTATATTATCCCAAAGTGGGGAAATGCAGCAATATGCGCCATAAAAATGTTAAGTTCAAAAAATTACGCTATAACTTTGAGAAATATCACTTGGATTCCTTAGCTTATGTATTATGAGACTCACATCCAGAAGGGGATAAAAAAAAATCATTTTTGATGTGTTAAACAGATCTCCCAGTCTGAATATGGCTTAAAAACACCCAAACCCCATGACCTGGACTATACAGAAATTTCTGAAGCAAGTACAACATGATTATATAAGGGTTTCTGATACAATATCAGAGGAAACCATAGGTATGGAGTTTTATTACTCAAATCATATATAAAAGTGGAGATCTAGCCTCTTTTACACATTATAAAGATAAACCAACAAGGGTTTCTTGAGAGAATAACTACAAAGGAGTGGATTTGTAGATCTAGATCTGAAATAACGTAGTCTAAATAAATCTTTGCATACATATAACTGAATAATAAATAAATGGAGGAACCTTCCTACAATCTTTCCGGGAGAAGGGTTGGCCCTTTCCCTAAGAAGTTAGTTCAAAATCAAGGGTATTAACCCTCACACTGCAACACTGCAAGAAATGACATATTTCCTGCAAGGGACTATGCTATAGATGATGGAAAGTATTTAATGCTACATGATAGCATTGCCCTTAATCTTCCTACTTCCAAAGGAATTTTCAAAACAAGTTCACCATCACAACACCCCGCAACATAATATTATGCTGATGCAAAAATAACACTGTAGCTGAAGTAGGTGTTGCAGTGGGGGTTCACAAGACCATTTCTAGAGCTTGTTTTTCAAAGGAGGGAGTCTCCATTCCTTTGGAATATCTTTAAGGAAGATTCTGGAGTAGATTTTCCTATCTTGGCACTTGGCCAAAGTACTTCCATCATCTACAACGCAATCCCTTGGAGGAACTATGTCATTTCTTGCAGTGTTGCAGTGTTGCAGTGTGAGGGTTAATATTCTTTATTTTGAGCTAGCTTCTTAGGGAAAGGGCCAACCCTTCTCTCGGAAAGCTTGTAGGAAGGATCCTCCTTCATTTATTGTATTATTCAGATATATTTATGCAGAGATTTAGTTAGACTACATTATTTCAGATCCAGATCTACAAATCCACTCCTTTGTACTTATTCTCTCAAGAAACCCTTGTCAGGTTATCTTTATAATGTGTAAAAGGGGCTAGATCTCCACTTTTCTCTATGATTTGAGTAATAAAACTCCATACCTATGGTTTCCTCTAATATTGTATTAGAAACCCTTATATAATGATGTTGTACTTGCTTCAGAAATTTCTGTATATTCCAGGTCATGGGGTTTGGGTGTTTTTAAGACATATTGAGATCGGGAGATCTGTTTAACACATCAAAAAGGATTTGTTTCTGATCCCCTTCTGGATGTGAGTCTCATAATACATAAGATAAGGAATCCAACTTCTATTTCTCAAAGTTATAGCGTAATTTTTTGAAATTAACATTTTTATGGTCTATATTGTTGCATTTCCCCACTTTGGGTTAATCTAATGGGACATAGTTTTGCTGCTGCAACAATAATATGATGGATATGTGTTCTACACACATTTTATGATTTAATTTCTCATTACTACTCCAGTTTTTGTTTTAGTATTTCTTCTTGTTCCCATTTGGGGATATTACAGTGGTATCAAAGCAATCATCTTGGCATAGCCTGTAAGAAGCCAATATGTCTTCAGAAGAAGAAGGGCCTCTTACTGACAGAGAGAAGAGGTATCTAAAAATAAGACATAAGAAGTTTGATTACATAGAAGACAAGGGTAAAACCCCTTTTTATGGAAGAATGAAAGGGAAAGAGTTCTCTAAAACTCTGTTCCAAACTATGTATGAGATGAAAATTGAAATCAGGGGAATGAGGAATGAAAGAATTGCAGATCCTTTGCAGATATTTTCACATGATTAAATCCCTAGTTCTTCATTTTATGTGTGTGAGCATTCAGCCACACAACTAGATCTACAACATTGTAGCATGCCTACATTCCTGGCAAGAGAAGAAGCAGAAGGAGAGACACCAAAAGAGGAGACTCTTGGTGAAAATCTCCAAGAATATGAATCTCATTCTAAAATTCCCAGATTTTTGTCAACTCAAAGAAGAAAGAAGATCCAACATATACAAGAGAAGAAGAGGGTGCATGCAACCCACTTTGGGTAGGACTTTTCTACCTACATTTGATGGATCACCCGAGAGCTCAGCTAAGTCTTGGGTAAATAAGCTAGACACATATTTCTAGCTGCATCAAGTTTCTGAATAAGAAGCCATAAGAGTAGCAGCGTTGCACCTCCAAGGTAAGGCTTATGCCTAGTGGTTATTTGAATCTTCTTCATTAAAAAATTTAAACATCTCTACTTATGAAAAGTTCACTAGAAGGTTAGTGAAAAGATTTGATGTTGAGCCATCTAAAAATTCCTTGGGTAAGCACACTAAACCCAAGAATTCAGAACCTTTGCATGAGATGGAAGGATCCATGCGGATAACTCCATTCTAGAACATTGTTGAAGGGATTAAATGTCTACTACATGGCTTGCCAAGGGAAAAGGCCCCACTTCAGCAAGAACATTATTCTCAAGAGGAAGACATGAGTGTTCCTTTTTCAAGGGGAGAGCAAGAGAAAGGATCTCTTATGGATGATTCATGCTCCATTGATGAGGAGAAGAAAGAAGAAGAGCTGGAAAGTTCCGCTAGCATTGTGACAGCAAGAGGAGATCCATTTTTATTGGGATATGGAGGTGAAGCCATTTCTTACCCTAAGAGGGCTCTTGTATCTTTACAATAAGGCCCCAAGTATCTTACACATTAAGAGAATGAGCAACATGCATCTATAATGATAGATAATGAGACAATACAATGGAAGGAATGTGTCCCAACATTGCATCCATTTTGGGAACACACACTATGGTAGATCAACCCTTTGTGATCAAGACTCTTGACACCAAGGAGATGATGGGTGATCATGAGTTAACTACATCTAAAGGGAGCACCTTAGACTGTGAGATCTTGCAGAAGGTGGGTGAAGGAGAGAAGATGAAGGGTCACAACACTGATATGATGGGAGGTGATCCTCTATTACATGGAGAAGAAGATGGGGAAATTGCTCCAATCAGAAGCACTCTTTCATCCATAAGAGTGATAACCCATTATCATGATACTTCCACACAGAAATTAGAGATGGATTTGTGCAGTGGAAGCAGTCATAAGATGTTCCCATCTGTTGTTCACATGGGAATGAACCATGAGACATCATTATCTTGTGGTATACCACCTAGGAGACCACCTGATTCAGATTTGATGAAAGATGTTTCATGCATTGATGCTCCTTTCATAGATCCAAGGAGGAAGCCTAGTACTACAAGACCATACTACAATGCTAAGGGTATGGGGAAGGCTCAAGGAGAGGGAAATAATTTTTCCCTTACCATCATTATCCATTCTCTCATCTCATATTGCGCTGAGATAAGTTGCTACAAGGAGAAAGAATGACACCATCATGGAGCAAGGAAGGCAATCCTTGAATTGGGAGACAAACTTGTTTGGAGAACCCTCTTCCATACATGATGAGAGATGGTGGTCACACATGCATACTTTGGCAAACCCAAGGATGTTTTGGATAGATGAAATTCTTCCATGGGAGACTAACTTCCAAGAACTTCCATTTCCTATTGAGCATGTGCATATGCAAGAGAGGCAGCAAGGAAGGAATGGCAACCTTCCACCTTATACCTTTGGCATGGGAGATGTCAAGGAGGAGACAAATGGGAGGCATGACCTTCCAACATACACCTTTGACATGGGGAATGTCAAAGAGAAGAGCAACAACATGGCATACATTTCAGATGGCACATTATCAGTGTTGTCATTGTTGGGAAAATTAGATCCATATTGGAAATCCCAACTGTTGGTGGAATATTCCAAGGATCTTCACACTTGCATGGTTCTTGATGACTTGCTACATGATGAAAGCTATTCAATATTAGATGGATTCATCTATAATCATGGTAGGATATTCTTTTCTAGAGCCTCCAAGCTCAAGGAGAAGTTACTTCAAAGGGCTTATGATGAGTTCTATTTCAGCCACACATACTCTATGAAGCTCAACAACATCATCTTGAGGAGCTACTATTGGGAGGGCTTTAAAAAAGAACTATATCAGCATTTTCAAAGATGCATGAACCTTGTGGAGTAGGAGCAGTAACATGACTCTAAGGAAGAGTTAAATCAGCCCTCTCTTTCTCTCTTTGAGGAAGAGAATAGATCTATGCACCACTCCATTGATATGAAGATGATTGTTGGTGAAGAGCATGCTCTTGTTACACATTTTTTATATTCTGATTTCATGCATTCTTCTACCATGTATTTTCAGGACATGAATCCAAGGAGGAGCATTATATATTGTAAGCCTCATGGCCAATATTGGGCCACAAACCTTTCTGAATTTTTCCACTCCCTTGGAAGGAAAAGGGAGATTTTGCAACATGATGGGTGCTTCCCTAAGGCACCAAATATATCTCACAAATTTAGCTATGGTGAGATGGTATGGGAAGAAAGTAAGTGGCGGGAAAACCACTTACCACATCTTGATTTGATACAGGCAGGAGATGCTTTGTGCTGTTTCCACATGTGGGACTATGAACCACCTCCATATGCACAAATTTTTGCTTGTATGTACATTGTTTTGATCCCCTATATTGATGATGTACTTGTGCTTTTTATGGGGAAGTATGGAGGAAGGAGGGAATGTATGCATGTGCCCTATGGGATGGATACTCCCCATGTACCTTATGTCTCATATTTCAGGGAGAGCATTGGGAAAACTATGTTTGTTTCATGTGATCTATTGTCTTCTTATGGGATGAGCTACTTTCATCTCATGAGAACTTTGGAGGAGCAAGTCATGGATGGTTGGTTTGGTGAACACTTGGCTTATGGAGGAACCTTAACTCATATTGGTGCCACCAATGGAGGAGGAGATGAGTTGCAGCACTCACCTTATTAGTTGCTTGAGGACAAACAACATTTTGGAGGGGAGGACTGTAATATTCCCAATTAGCCCAAGCTGATTGGAATATTCAATTTTGTTTTACTATTCTGTTTCATGAATAAATGTGTAAAGGATGATTATAAAAAACTCCTAAAACAACAAATAAATCAATGCCACATGTGAACAAAGCTAAATCTGGTCTATTCAAAATAAACACCCTTATGTGTGAAAGGGGCTAAATGTTTTGATTGGGTCAACCATGACCAAATCAACAACGTTGTCTAGAAGAAGTGATCCACATTGATGCACATCGCAGTCTTAGTTGGAGGTGGCACATGTGAAAGAAGCTAAATCATTAAGATGGTTTAGGGTTTTGCAAGATCTCAATCTTTTAAAGGAAGATGAGGACAACGTGAGAAGGTTGTTGATGATTATCATATTTCTGAATATTTTTCCTCTTTAGACATTTCTTATTCCCTTGGCTATTTAGCAGAGAATAGTGTTGTTTAGTACAAGGATCTCCTGTTTAGGAATCCCATCTCTTTCCTTGAGAGGCCTCTTGGAAGATTCTTGCATTTCTTGTCCACTATCAGGCTTAAGGCCAAGCTTCTTCTTCCAACTAAAACGTAGATCCGGTTGAGGGTTTGGTTTTCTTTGTAAGATGCAGCAAGTGGAGGCTAGATCTACTTAGATCTAGGCCATTCTAGTGCCTCTTTTCAATGGGACAAACTTCTATCCCTTGACAAGAGAGTATTGGATGATTGGAGCACATTTTTTAGATCTTGGCTTGAGGCCACCTATTTTCTAAAGCCTACAGTGTAGTTTATCTTCCAGTACTACGTTATTTTCAAGTGAGAAGTTGCAGGGTGCTTTGGCAGACTTTTGGAGAAGAGATCTCTAGTGTTGGGAATTTTCCCTTCACTGTGGTGATCCATGGATTTTAGATCTAATCCATGTCATATTCAGATCTGATCTAAATACTCCTGTATTTTCTTCAGAATTTTTGAATCATTCTGTAGATCTTCTACATAAGATCTTAGATCTACTCCATGTACTATACTTTTTGCTGAAAACCCCAAGGGGCATTTGTAAAGGAGCCTTTCTAGTGTACAGATCTTATATAGATCTAACCTTTTATACACATATCTACTCTAGATCTGAAGTGTAATTCATAGCTTCTTTCATCCAATAAAATAACACTGTGAAGCTTGTTCAGTCTTAATCTATGGTTGCAACACCTTATTTTTTAGGATTTCTTCATGCAAAGTCTTCTATTTTCTATTCTATAACTCATGGGCTACAATATAACTCTGATTTGTTGTTGTAAATGTAAATATTGAGCCTCCATATTGGCCTCGTGCTTTCATTTTGCTAAACTATGTTATTTCTAAGCACTATTTTTAAATATTGCTGCATGATTCCCATTTCGGATATTACAATGTGTGCTACCCCCTTGGCCTCAAAATTAGCAAAAAAAAAAACTTGTCAAAATTTTCCCAAACTTGGTGGATGAGTGCGTCATGGATTTTGGGAGACCTGTAGAGAGGCTTGTGCCAATATTCCAAGCCTAGCTTGGCCTTTTTCTTCTTTTAGTGCTTGAATTTCCATGAGGGCTTCCTTCAATTTGGCACTAGCAAGTTTGTTTTCCATGGTATAATGTTTGGTCATATTTTTTTTGGAGAGCAAGGCCCCTCTTTATCTTCATGAAGTACTTGTGTTCATTGTTGTAGTACCGAATGATATGTTTTTCCATTTCAAAATCCATCTCCCACTCCCTGATTTGGGCATCTTTGCTTTGGAGTAGTAGTCTAGTGGCCACCTCCTCATCCTCATTATCACTATAAAGGTCAATAAACTATGGCTTTTGAGTAGTTTTCCTGCCTCCCTTACCTTTCTTATCCTTTTTTATCTTTCCTTTTCCCTTGTCAAGCCTTTGATCTGATGTATATGGCAAGGTCCCTTGCCTTTTGAAGGCATCAAACACTTGCCTTCATCCTCTTTGATATGTGAGAGGAAGAAACTAAAAATTGTTTACTAGAATGATCTTACCATGATTGATCTCAAGATTTCCTTTCCTTTCATCAATGCTCTCTACATTCATGTCTTCTTCATTTTGTTCTTAAATTCCCTCTTGAGAGGTACTTTCATTTTCCTTCATGCTAACATTACTGCCATGATCTTCATCACTGTCATCCACCTCTTGACTGTCCTTTTGGTTCATAGTGTCACTGTTGTTATCATTGTTAGTACTTTAGTCATCATGTTTTCTTCTCCATAATCCTCTTCTGTGTTTGCAACATTATCATTGCCATCACCATTTTCTATATTGTCACTGTTAGAGGTGTCTTTGTCAGTGTCTTCATTACTGTTTTGAGCATTTTCATCATTTCCATCCTCTTCCATATCTTCCGCATTGTAATTTTGTTCTAAACTGTCCTCTTCATCATTGTCATTGTTTTTCCCATTGTCATTCTTACTGTTTTCATATTCATCACTGTCATGTTCACTACCCTCTTCTTTTAATTCTACCTCTGTCTCTTCTTCAAATTCTGCCTCTATCTCTTGACTGTCATTTGTTTCTTCCTCCTCATTTGACTCACTGCATTCTTCTTCTTCACTGTTCTACTCATTTCCTTTGTCCTCCTCTTCATTGTTTGGCTTATCACTTCTTTCTTGTTCTAAGTTGCTTTCTTCTTCATAATCTGCCCCTGTTTCTTGATTTTTATCAACATCCTCCTCATCATCATTTTCTTCCTCATGGTTGTCATTTTCTGTCTCCTCATGATTGTCACTCTCTGCGTCATCATCTGTTTCTTCTTCCTCACTGTCTTTTGTTTCTTCCTCATCATCATTTTCTTCATTTTCACTTTCTTCTTATTCATCATTTTCCCTTTCTTCTTGACTGTCATCTTCCTCTTGACTGTCATTTTCCTCTTCTTCTTCATCACTTTATTCTTTCTCTTCATCACTTTCTTCTTGTTCTGATGCTTTAGGAGAAGGTGAAGGAGGGAAGTTCTCTTGGGGAGAGGATTCATGTGTGGATGAGGAATCATGGTTAGTGGGGGTTGAGGGAGGAAATGAGGAAGGTGGATGAGATGATGAGGGTAAAATTTGCAGAGGAAGAGGCTGTGGATTTGTGAAAACATCATGGGTGATGAATACTTCCCATGGGATACCCTATTGCTCTAATTGATGCAACACAATCATCTTGATAAGGGAATGGTGGAAAAGACTTTGCATTTGTTGTGAAGGAGGCCTCTTTTGCACAATCTATGACATCTTATCAATACTTCTATAAAGGTAATAAGGTAAATGCAGTAGCTTGGCCCTAGCGAAGTGCATAAGCAGTCTTATATGGTAGGAATAAAGTCTAGAAAACCTCCCCTCGCATGTAAAATACTTCATGATGACTTTCATTAAAGGGGAATATCTTTCCAACAGATGGGAAAAGGGAAAAATAGTCTTACAATCATCTTAGTATCTTGGTTTCAAGAAAGGTTGGTAATGGCTCAAGTCCAAATTCACCTGTTTGAACCATTTTTCTCCCATACAAGGTATTCCAGTGGCCAAAGCAATTGTATTGGTGGATAGCTCAAAATTTACCCTAGCTAGATGCACTTGACGGTCATGGAGGTTGAGGACAAAAAGTCTGGTCAAATCAAGGTGACTTTGGACTCTTTGTACCTTCTCACAGAAATCAAAACAACCCACCTCTTGAAAATAGGAAACTATTGTAGGGGAGGCTATCAGCTCCTTGGTGTTCAAAGGTTAAAACCTGTTTACTTTTCCACCCTTTCTGTATTGTCTCCTAGGCCTTTGGCCTCCTTCTCCATTGTCACTATTGCCTTCTCTTGACATTTTGGCTTTTTTTACTCTCGCTTTGAAAACAAAACCCTGAACTACTTGTGAAATGATATGGACAGGGCAAGTGAAATGAAAGTGGAGGAAAATGATGAGGGACTAGCAAAGCAGTCTTAGTGTATCTTTATCATGTAGGTGGGTGAGTGTTCTTCAAAAAGAAGAGTTTTTTAGCATGGTGACCAAGCCTTTCTCTTATGTTATGGTTTTTTACCTTTCTCTCTAATTTCACCCTTTAAAATAGTATGAAAGGGGGTAATAGATCTAAATACCTCTTAAAGAACCCTCAGGAGGTGCCAAGCAGAGACATGGAGGAGCTCTGAGAAATTTTTGAGGCTTGCACAACTTGAAAAGCTTCCTGGCTAAACGCGTAGCACAAGAGCGCAGCGCTCGTGCCAGTCAGGTCAGCCTAAACGACCAATGCATAGGGCGACAGAGTCTGCACGGTGTTGGGTCAGGCCTAAATATCCCAGCGTGTAGCACGACAGAGTCTCCATGGTGTCGGGTCAAGTTTGAACGGCGCAGTGCGTAGCACCCAGGTAGTCTTCTGTGCAGCGTTTGAATGGAGGACATGCATGTAGCAGTTTGAAGGCATGGAAGTCGAGTGTCGAGCCTCTGCACGTCCCTGCGTGTATCACACTTCCACAGGCATGTAGCGCGCTGTTGCAATTCCAAAAGAGGGCACACGTAGGAGCATAGCACAGCTTTACAGGAGTGTAGCGCGTGGCTTCTCCTACCTGGAGCTTGCCAGAAACCCTTAAATTTCTCTCTGAATACCTTTTGCTCTCTTTTGAAAATGATAAGTGAAATTGAGTGATAAATGATGATGCTTTTATACCCTTGGAGTAATAAATTAAAACTAAAAACCTACCTTGGCTAATTTTTTGGCTTTGGTCACTTTATTACTGATATCCTTTTTCTTTTGCAGGAGGTGACTTAAACCTAAAAAACGATCTTTAATCATCTCAACCTTTCTTCTTGGCTGTCATTAGGTAACTCAAGTGATGGATTTTAGCTCTCTTTGGCCTGTTGATGTTTATTAAAACTTGTTTCGCTAGTGCCTATTGGAGTTGTATGGTTTCACTGTGTTTTAGTCATCCTCATGTCTTCACCCCTTTTTATTGAGAGACTGATAGAACATATATTATTTCTCTTTGAGATCCCACAATGTAAGTGGTCTTAAAATAGGGTTCCTCCCCTTCTTACTAATATTCCAGAGGTATAATGAGTCTGTCTTGCACAGTGACCTTAGTATTTTTAATCAATTTTGTCATTACCTCCCCTTGGCCACTTCTATTTGCTGCAGGTGCCATGACACAAATTAATTTTGTTTTATTGGTAATTTTTGGAATCTTGATAATTTTAGTCACTGAACAACAAACTCATGATTTGCTTGGTGTTCTATTTTGACACTTAACCTCCTTCTTTCCTTTTTTTGACAAATTTTGAAGACATTTGACTGCACTTGAAGGCTCAGACTTCGTCACACTGATACTCTTTACAATTTGTCCCTTTGATGCAATGAAACAATGTTACCTTGACAAATCATGTAAGCCACCTTCTGATATCATTTTCAACTTATTCCTGCTGTCATCAAGGAGGTCTCTCACCTTCATTTCTAGTTTCAATAAATCTTCAATTCATGCACAGTTGTGCTGATGTACCATCTATCCTTGTGATCCTTTGTATTTTCTCCTTGCTGGGCAACACTTTTTTCCAATCATCCATAAAAACCTTAATCTTCTTTGAACATAGGCATGCTATCTCTCCTTTGTTGTGGCTGCCCTTAGGGATTGTTTTCCCTCTTACCTTACCTCTTCTTCTGCTATTCGCCATCTCATTCATTCCTGTAGAAATTTCTAAGATGGGAAGCTATCTTTTGCAGAAGATGTGCTTTGATCAAGGAGGTCTCTCTTGAAGGTTTTTTTTATCATTTGGACAATCATATGCTAACCTTATTTCTCTTTTATTACAACCTATTGGCACAGGAAAAACAAATATTTAGAACATCAAAACAATCCTATGACCTGTGAAAACCATAGGTGACTTAGTGGGAGGCCTTTTGGACTTTGCTTTTGGCTGAAAACTTGCCTTAGGGGGTTTAGGTGTAAAACAAAGTTTTTGACAAAACCTATGCATTTCACACCTAAAAATTGATGACTTTGAGTGGCATAAGTCCATGATTTGGTCTTCTAGGAGTGATAGGCTATCCATGACTTGGTAGAGTAGTAAAATAGTGAAAAATTTATCTTGAGGATAATGAAGGAAGTGAGATTTCTAGAACTCACAATATTCATGAATTTTGTTTCTAGAAATCTGGGATAAACATTTAGTCATCTATAGAAAGAAGAAAATTATTGATTACTAACATGGACCTGTGTCAGTTCCATCACTCGGTAAGTCTATGTACTATGTTTCATTCATAAATGACTTCTCAAGGAATACATGGATATATTTCTCAAGGAAGAAATCTAAATTCTTTGACATATTTAAAGAATTTAAGGCTCTAGTAGAAAATTGGACATAGAAGAAAATAAAGATGTTGAGGAAAGATAATGGTGGAGAGTTCTACTAGAATTAATTTGAAGAGTTCTGTAAGAAAAGGGAAGAAGCATGCTCAGTGATACCGGGTTAGGACATGAATTCTATGCAGAAGCAGTGGAGACTGCATGTTACCTGGTTAACATATCACCTTCATCAGTGTTGGAGGATAAGACTCCACCTAAGGTATGGTTTGGTAAGAAACCCTCTCTTTCACATATGAGGGTATTTGGATGTAATTCATATGTACATGTTCCAAAGGAGAAAAGGACCGAGTTGGATAATAAATCTGAAAGGTGCATCTTTATTGGGTATAAGGATGGTTTAAAAGTTTACAAGCTTTGGAACCCAGAAATAAGGAAGGTAGTGTACAGTCAAGATTTGATGTTTAGAGAGGTGAAATATGTTGTTAAACATTAAATCCTACCAAAGGAGCCTGAGAGAATAGATTTTTAGCTAAAGGAGGATGAATCAGACTCTACAGGAAAATAATATTTAGAAGAGGAAGCGCTACAAACTCTAGCTATGAGAAGACCGGTTCGAGAAAGAAGGTAGCCAAAAAGGTATAATCCATCTTATTTTTGTTCAAATTTTGATTTATTATCACTAATGATGATCCTAGAACTGTCAGGGAGGTAGTGGAATCAGAGGATGGAAAATGATGGAAGGAGGCCATGGTTGATGAAATGGCATCCTTGCACAAAAATGAGTCATGGGATCTGGTGGAGTTGCCAGCTGGAAGGAAGCCCATTAGGAGAAAATGGGTGTTTAAGAAGAATATTAATGTATAAGGAAAGGTGGAGAAATACAAAGCTCGGTTTGTATAAAAAGGTTATTCCCATGTGCTGGGAATTTATTTTGGTGATGTTTTTTCTCCTGTGGCCAAGGTTACATCTATTAGATTACTTTTATCTATTGTTGTTGCATTTGATTTTGAGGTAGAAAAAATGTATGTGAATAAAAGATTTCTTCACGGAGATCTGGAAGAGGAGATCTACATGAAGCAACCTAAAGGCTTTACGGTGAAGGGTAAGAAAGAACTGGTATGCAAGTTAAAAAAGCCTCTGTATGGGTTAAAACAATCACCAGGGATGTGGTATTAGAAATTTGATACCTATATACGAGGACTTGGTTTCACCAAAAGGAAAGAGGATCACTATGTGTATTTTAAATTAATTTGTGGTTGTGTTATTTATTTGGTCTTGTATGTGGATGATATGTTGCTGATTGGAAGAAATTCTCGAAGATTTGAAGACCCAATTGTTCTCCAAATTCGCAATGAAGGATCTTGCTGTTGAAAACTATATTTTGGGCATGGAAATTAAGAGAGATTAGGAAAAGAGGAAGCTCTGGTTAAACCAGAGGAAGTATTTCAAGAAAATATTGCAGAGGTCCAATATGCAGGATAGTAAACTAGTGAAGGTTCCTATCCCTATAGGTGTAAAGCTATCTGTTGAACAAGAAGAGCAGGATATGTCTCATGTTCCATATGCAAGTGAAGCTGGTAGACTGATATATGAAATGGTCTATACTAGACCAGACATTGCACATGCAGTGGGAGTATTGAGAAATTTTATGTCAAAACCAGGGAAGGAGCATTGGACAGCAGTGACGAGGGTTTTCAAATATTTGCGTGGCACTAGTGATTATGGTTTTTGCTACAAGGGAAGACCAGGATTGGACATAGTTTTGGACATCCGTGGTTTTGTTGATGTACATTGGGATGGAAATCTAGACCAAAGAATATCTACAAGTTGGTATGTGTTTAGCCTATTTGGAGGTGCAATCCATTGGATGAGTAAAAGACAGTCTATAGTGACTCTTTCAACTACAGAGGTAGAATACATAGAAACCACTCATGCAAGCAAGGAAAAAGTTTGGTTGTAGAGATTGTGTTCAATTATGGGGTTGGTGCAGTGAGCTATAAGGATAGACTGTGATAGCCAAAGTGCAATTTTCTTGGCTAAGAACCCTTCTTATCATTCAAAGACAAAGCAAATTGATGTTCAATATCACTTTGTGAGAGATATATTTGAGGATAAAGGGTGTTGCTAATAAAGGTGGACACTTTGAAGAATGTTGCAAATGCATTGACGAAGTATGTGAGAACTCATAAGTTCTCTTGGTGTAAAGAAATAATGGGTGTTACAGAGTTGGAATAATGACTAAGCTCTCTTGTCGCCCCATGCGGAAAGAAAACAAGTGGGATAATGGTGGGTATGTGTTATATTATTTCCATGATTAGTCACACATGCGAGGGGGCTTTAGCACATATTGTACATTGTGTCGGGTGCAGCAGGGGGTGGCTAGGCCCCTGTGCAGGGTCCAGGGCAGCGCCTTGGGGAAAAAAATTGGACCCTATTTTTCAATGGGTGGACCCACCCATGGTTTTGTAAATGGGTTTGCACATGGTTTTGGGGCATGATGGTTTTTGGCCCTTGGTATTTTGTAGATCCGGTCAAGGGAACTACAGTTATGTTCAAATGCAAGGTTAATGGATTGGAGTTTATGAATGCTTCGACATGTATATATGTGTGTTGTAACACTAAAAGGAATATAATAAAAAATAAATATGGTAGTCTCGATTTCCGATCCAGGGGAAAATTTCTGTGTATATATTTTTTATGTTTTATGCTCTCGCTATTGTTTATTTTCTGCTTTTAAGATTCATTTGTAGATAATTTCTCTACAGGGTTAAAACCTACAATATTTTGGTTATGATTATGTTTTATGACAATGATTATGTAAGGATCTCATCATGTTTTTATATGAATGAATGAACAATAAATATATGTGCTAATAGATTATAATGTAGCTATTGAGATAATGAATCCATGCTTCTTAGCGATTCTTAGATAAGTATGAGACCCCTATGCTCAGATATGTGATTATGACCTAATGGATATTTGTGACATGTTTGACTAGATTCTTGTCATGCATAGCAAGGGTCCAATCAAGTCTTTGTTAAAGAATTTTCATTGGTATCATTGTCTCTATTTTATTTTTCATTTCTATAAATTCCATGAATTTCTATGTAGTGACTAGGCCCTAGCCCTAGCATTTAGCCTTAAATCTCATAGTTTTTGGAAAAAGACTGATAGAAAAAATGCTACAGTTGCACTTAGGCAGGCTCATGGGAGTGATTAAAGCTCTCAGTCGAATGGAGACCTTGGAAAGTGAGTGAATTGGGGTTTAGTTACTTGAAATGTTGAGTTCCCTCAGGGTTTTTTCACCTAGAAGTGTGGGTTAGCTCCTAGAGGCTCTCCAAGATGTGTAGAAGGTTATATTGGTTGTGTTGTGTCGGTTCCAATTCCTTAATTGTACATGGGGAGTTGAACCATATCATAGTATCCTCTCATCACATGTTTACACCGGTTGCTCAGTTACATGGGTAGATGTGGGAGGAGGGTGTTACAGAGTGGTATCAGAGCATGATTCACCCATTGGATTGGATGAGAGGTGTGTTGGTAATGCATTCATGTTGGTTACATATGTGTTCCTTACACTTATGGTCCATGTGTTTATTGCATATGAATGGTGGTGGTCATGGTTGCAGTGGTGTCTCCATGTGAAAGTTGATGGGGTTGTTGTGGAATGTGTCATCGTGAGTGTAGGATTGGTTATGCATTTTTTATGCATGTTGGTTTTTATATGTTTTTGTGCATATATTGATATGGTTATAGTTGTCATGCCTAAGGTCATGATGTGTGGTTTTTATGGTCATGCAATGATGATTGTACTCTGGTTAGGATGATATCTATATTTTTTTATGATTATGTTTATATATGTATTGTGCTAATCGGGTCGGTATTGTAGATGAGATATCCTCCCTGAATTATACAGAGGTATGTTGGTTTGTTTATGATTTGGTTTATCTAACATAGTATGCCTTCTAGGAAGAGATCAAAGATGAACAACAAGATGGTAGACTACATACATTCTCCCTATGGATCAGATGAGCAATGTGGTGTTGGGAACTCTTCTAACTTAGCATACATGTTGATGGGTTTTAATGAAGAATTAAGAAGTTGCAAAGCAGATAATGGAAGAATCATGTAGGTACAAGAGAAAAAAGAATAATTCAATGCAATTATTCTTCAAAGTTTATCATAATTGCAGCAAAAGAGACCACTTTGGATCAACGATGCAAAGGATGACAAACTGAATGGGGCATATGGTAGTAGGTCTCATGGTGGTAAAAGGTCATATAGATATAACATGATAAAATATGGTAGATTCTTGGATAGTACAGATAGGAGAGGTGATGGAAATAGGTACTATTCTAGTTATGGTTCTGATAGGAACTATGATTGTCATCATTATCACCCTTACATGAGGAGTGATAGGGGATACTTTCTGGATGAGTTTAAGAAATATAATCCATGTAACTTCGATGGATATTTAAAGAAGCCAGAAGATGAAGAGGCCTGGATACTTGGGATGAATAAATTATTTGAGTTGCATAATTACACCTATAATATGAAGGCCAACGTAGCAACCTTCAACTTGAAAGGTAAAGAAAATATCTAGTGGGAAGATGTGAAGCAAGTCAGAGACATCAGGATGGAAGAGTTGAGTTGGCATGAATTCAAGATAATTTTCAAGAATAAGTACTTTTCATAAACATATTATGATATCAAATCTAGGGAATTCTATGAGCTTAATATGGGATTTATGACAATGATTATTATACGACTAAGTTCCTCAATCTATTGAGGTACGCACCATATCTTAAGGACGAAAAGAATAAATTTCAAAGGTTTTTCAGTGGATTTCCATTAACATTTACAGATTGGAATCATTATTGTGAGCCCCGATAACTTGAGGAAGTTATTGGGAAATTAAATAATTTCTATGAACAGTCAAAGCGTAGGACAAAATTTCAGAAAGGATGTTAAGGGGAATATAAAGGTAAAGGTAAATGGAAGTTGGAATGAACAAGGCCTCAAAATTCAAAAGAGAAAAAAAATGTTGGACCTTACAAGAAGTTCAACGTAGTTCGACAGGGAAATGGGTCACAGCCTGGAGGGAAACATAATAGAGGTGATGGTATCGGGTGGTTGGAATGTTGGATATGTGGTAAGGAGAATATTAAGAGATATTGTCAGCAGTATCAGGGTGGTAGGCCTCAAATTTACAGTGCACAGGAGGCGTAGACTATTGGGGATGTTGGGAAGATCATTCCTCGTATCTATGCAACAAAGGATAATAGGCATGTAGATAATCATGTATCTATCATTGAGATGGATGATAAGATTTTTGATAAACCTGTTTCTATTTTGATTAACCCTAGAGCTAATTATAGTTATGTTAACCCTCACTTGGTGGATAAGTTTGGTTTGAATAAAGAAGTGCACGAAAAATCTTGGTTAATGCAGTTGGCTAAAGGTACCAGGAAGAGAGTTCATCATTGGGTAAGATCTTGTTCATTTGAATTGAATGGTATGCCTACATCAACACATTCGAATGCATTCTCATTAGGATCATACAATATTATTTTGGGTATGGATTGGTTGTATCTTCATAGGACCAAAGTGGACTATTATTACAAATCCATTGATTGCTTGGATGACAATGGAGTACAAAGAAGATTATAGGGTAAGAAAAAAGAAACATCAGTTAGGATGGTGAAATCTATGCAGGAAAAGCGCAATCACAAAAAAGGGTGTGTGTTAATTTTATTTCACATTTCTATTGACAAAGGTAACGAGGATGAGGATGCAGATATATTGAGAAGGTACCTAATCTTACAAAAAATTTGGGATGATTTTCTAGCAGATATTTCAAAATTTTTGCCTCATAGAGAAGTAGACTTCTCCATTGAGTTGGTACCAGGGGAAACACCAAGATCAAAGGAAATGTATAGGATGAGAACTCTAGACTTAGTAGAATTGAAGTTTCAGTTGAAGGAAATGCTTGACAAAGGATACATTAGGCCAAATTTATCGGCATGGGGTGCACCAATATTGTTTGTGAATAAGAAGGATGGTACTTTTAGGCTGTGAATTGATTACATGTAGTTCAACAAGGTGACAATCAAAATTGGCATGTGTTGTCAAGGATTGATGATTTATTTGATCAATTGAAGGGAGCAGTAGTGTTCTCAAACATTGATTTGAGATGTGGATATCATTAGGTATGCATCAAGGAAGAGGATATTTAAAAAACAAATTTCTAGACCATGTATGTGCATTATGAGTTCGTTATAGTTCCATTTGGTTTAACTAATTCTAAAGCTACATTTATGTGCTTGATGAATAATGTATTTTGTCCTTATCTGGACAAGTTTACTATTGCATTCATTGATGAACATCTTGATAGATTCTAAGAATGAGGAAGAACATGTTCAACATTTAGCAACAGTGTTGAGATTGCTAAGAGAGAATAAGTTGTATGCTAAGCTTCGCAAATGCAGTTTATTTTAGACAAAGGTGCATTACTTGGGGCATGTGGTCTCCAAGGAAGGTATATCAGTGGATCCAAAGAAGATAAGGGATATCATGGAGTGGGAAGCTCCTATAAATGTCGATGAGGTAAGATCATTTATGGGGATAGAAGGATACTAGAGGAGGTTCATCAAGAACGTCTCTCGCATTTCATATTCTGTCTCTCCATGGCAGTGAAAAGGTAATAAATTTGAATAGAAATAGGAGTGTGCAATCAATTTTGAACAGTTGAAATAGTTGTTGACAAATTCTCCAGTGTTAAATATTGCATATCCGAACAAAGAGTTTGTAGTGTGTACATATGCTTGTAAGAGAGGTCTTGGTGGAGTCCTTATGCAAGAGGGATAGGTAGTATGCTATGAATCATAGAAATTGAATGAGCTCGAGAAGAATTATCTGACACACGATGTTGAGTTGGTAATGATCATCCATGCGTTGAATATGTGGAGGCAATATCTTCTTGGAAAGAGGTTTGTATTGATGAGTGATCACAATGGGTTAAGATAATTGTTTGATCAGCTGAACCTAAATGCTAGGAAATCTAGTTGGTTGGTGAGGATTAGTGAGTTTGACTTTGATATCAGGTACATCAATGGAAAAGAGAACAAGGTTGCAGATGATTTTAGCAGGTGGATACAGGTAAATCACATTGAATCTACAAGTTCTTACAAGATCAGTTCTTATAGGAAATTCAGCATGATGATAGGTATAGAGAACTTAAGCATATGTTACAACAAAGTACAAGTATAGGTATAGGTAGTGGTCCGGGTACAAGTATAGTTTTAGGTGAAAGTTAAAGTGCACAAGATATAGATTATCTTCTCACAGTAGATGGTTTTCTCATATTTAGGGAAAATATATATATCCCAGATAGTAGTGAGCTCAAGAAGATTACCTTGAGGGAGTTTCATGTGAAACCGTATTCAGGTCACCCACGATACCAAAAGACATTGACAACAGTGAATAAATTTTATTATTGTATGAATTTGAAGAAAAATGTGACAGAGTTTGTGGTTAGATGTTTGGAATATCAATAGGTAAAGGCATAGTGTAAACATTCAGGCATATTACTACAGTCGATTATGATTCCAGAGTGGAAATGGGAGGTCTTTTCCATGGATTTCATTACACATTAGAGGAAATTTCAGCCTAAAAGTGCCAATGAAATTTTCTTGTAATTTCCATATCATAATATGTAAACCAATCAATATGCTTTAAATTTAAAAAGAGGTACATGTAAATATTTTGGAGGAAAAAGAAGAAAACCCACTTTTTTAATTGTATTTTTGGCTTATCTCCTTATAGGTTTAATCAAATTTCAAGTTTAGACACTCATTAGATGTGGAATTAAATTCCACATCCAACGACTACCCATTATGCATACTTTAGAGAAGTCCCACCTTGACAAAAAGATACATTAAAAACATGTGTTTTAAGACAATTTTTAATGTATCTACAATTTTTATCAATGTGGGCCCTCCCAAAAGTATTCATAATGGGTACTCGTTGGATTTAGAATTTAATTCCACATCTAATGAGTGTCTAAAATTGATATTTGAGTAAAAAAATAAGGAGATAAGTCTAAAATACAATTAAAAAAAGTAGCTTTTTTGTTTTCCCTCCAAAATTCATAACTTTTATTCTATTACTTTAACTATTATTTTATTATTTTTCCTTAGGAGGCCACTTTTAGGCTAAAATTTCCTCTAATGGGTTTGAAGAGGACATCTAGACTACATGATTCCATCATGGTTGTGGTGTACATGTTGAATAAGGTAGCACAGTTCCTTCCAGTGAAGACTACGTATACAACTAATGACGTGTCATAAGTGTTCATCTGAGATGTGGTGAGATTACATGGTGTTCCAAATAATATTGTGTCAGACAAGGATGAAAAGTTCACTTCCAATTTTTGGAAGGAGTTTTTTGTAGGTTTAGGTATATATTTGGCCTTTAGTACAACTTAACATGTGCAGACAGATACATAGACAAAGAGGGTTAACAGGATATTGAAGTACATGTTGAGGATGTATGTGATGCATCAATAGAGGAGATGGGAGGAGTACCTTCTATTGGTTGAGTTTTATTACAATAATGGTTACCAGAAGTCACTGAGGATGATTCTGTTTGAGGCACTATATGGTCAGAGTTGTAGTACTCCCATCAGTTGGAGTGATATGGTGAACAAGGTATTGATTAGAACAAACATGTTGGCAGAAATGGAACATGAAATATAGGTAATAAAGAAGAATCTAAAGGAAAAACATGATATGCATAAAATATATGTAGATCAGAACAGGTCGTTTAAGGAGTTTTAGGTCGGGGAATAGGTGTACTTATGCATCAATCCCAATAAAATATCCTTGCGGATTGGATCATGTGCCAAACTAGCACCTCGGTTTTGTGGGCCTTTCAATATTCTTGAAAGGATTGTACCAATAGCCTATCAACTTTCACTGCCCACGATAGTGAATTTCCATGATTTTTTACATGTGTCATTGCTTCAGAAGTACGTTAAAAATGGTTATCATGTGATTTACTAGTATTTATTGCAGGTGGAGCCAAAAGGAGAATTACAGCCAGAAACACAATGTTTATTACATAGAAAGGTAATTATGCTTCATAGCCAAGCAATCAATTAGGTTAATGTGAAGTGGAAGAAATTTGGGCTCGATGAAGCTACATGGGAGATGGTGGATAAGATGTGGGCTATGTATCCTTTTTTATTCACTAGTTGAGCGAATGCCCCTGGTATATGTTTTGATGTGATATTTTTCTATGTGTACATATGTATATGGATCTAAATATCACCATGGGTTGTGTCATAAAGCTCCAATATGTGGTATGGTGTCATTTCATTTTGTTTGTCATGTGGTTATGTTTTTCATGTTGGTTTGCTTCTCAACAAGTTAATCTATGTAAATACTACAAAAAGCTAAGTTATAAAGCTCCATGGGAAATATGTTTTTCTTTGAGTGGTCTTGTTGGTTGTAGGTGTCATTGAACACTGAGGATGGTGGTCCCCCAAGGGGGAGGGTTCTATAACAACCCTAGTGAAAATTCCATGTAATAAAAGTTAATAAAGGCTTATGGGACACTTATTCCAAGCTGAATGTTGGGACAAACATCCCACTGTGGGTGTTCATTTTGGTTATTATGGCTAAGGAAATGGCGAAGGATTTGGAAAGGAAAAATGACATTTTTGGAAATTTTTTTATGAAAATAATGGAAATTAGGAGAAAAGGAAGGTGAAAGGTCACATGTTTCACGTGAGGAGGAAAATGAAGGAAAAATAATGGGAAATGAAGAAAATAGAGGCTTCATTAATAAAAATGCTTCTAAGGATCAGCTTATGGCTTTTGTAAGTTAATTTTTTGAGCTCTCTCTCCATTCTCTCTCTCTCTCTCTCTCACTCTTAGACACTTGGAGTTTTCTTGGAGCATTTCAACATTGGATCAAGGAAAGTAAAGAAGAAAAAGGGAAGAAAATATCAAGAAAGGAAGAACATTATCACATGAATAAAATGGGATTTTTTGTAGTTATTGAGTTGCATGTATGGTTTCCTTGCTAGTTTTGTCATGCATGGTTATGCATGTGTGTATTTGGTTCCGTTTTTTTCATGGGCATGGGTTTTCCAGGTGTGACAATGTTTTTTGGCCTAGCCTTGCCATTTCCGAATATACATGGTGTGGTGGGATTCTATTGTATTTGGTTGAGCTCGATTTCCAAATGGAATCGAATATGGGTGGGGTGGTCTCAGGTTTATTCAAAATGCCTAGGAATCTTGGGATGGGATACACGACAAAGAATGGATGTGAGAACCTCAATTGAGTCTAGGAATCCCCTAACCTGAGAATGGTGGGATACATGGGAAGGATCAGTGGTGAAAACCCTTGAGTGGGCCTATGAATCTTAGTTTGGGATACACGATAAATCCTAGAGGGTGGAGACCTCGTAGGCCTAGGAATTCCTTGACCAGTAATGGTGATATACATGGTAAAGCCGATAGGTTGAGATAGAGGAATTCATCATGGTTTAGGTGCAGATATATAGAGGCATCCATGCTTGTTTATGGCCTAGTGATTCGGTGGGGATTGCGGTAAATCCTGAGTCTTTTGATGAGGGTGAAGTGGTTTAGCATCGGGAATCCCTGGATGACTTCTTTGGTTTTGAGTCCCACATTCATGATTGGAATATGGAACAAGGGTTATTGGCTGAAGAAATATTTGGTTCACCCAATCTATGGTTGAGTGGAATGTGGAAGTCCCAAACCTCGTTGGATTTTTCATTCAATAATAAGAGTTCCTTTCCTTGGTATTTTACTTGAAATTTTAATGGTTCATATGTGGAATTTATGTTTTTTATATCCTTGTTATTTTTGTTGGTTATATGCCAGCTATGGGTATCTTTTATGATAGTGATGATGTAAGGCTATCATCATGTTTATATTTATGAATGAATGAATAATGAATATATGTCCTAATAGATGATAATGCAGGTATTTTGATAAGGCATCAATGCATCTTAGAGATTATCAGATAAGTATGAGACCCCTATCCTCAGATCTGTTATTACGAACTGTAGAATACATATTTATGACATGTTTGATGAAATTCATGTCTTGTATAGTAGGGGTAAAGTCAAGTGTTTATTCAATCATTTGCGTTGGTATCACTGTCTCTATGCTATTTTTCATTTCTATAAATTCCATGAATTTTTGGGTAGTTATTAGATCCTAGCCCTGAAATTTAGCCTTAAATATTGTAGTCGCTAGCACAACACTAGAAGAAGAAGGATATAATCACACTGAGGCATGCTCATGGGGGAAACTGGGGCTCTAAATTGCATCAAGGCCTTGGAAAGGGAGCGGATGGGGGTTTAGTTCCTTGAAATGTTGAGTTCCCTCAGGGGTTGGTCACCTGGAATGGTGGGTTAGATCTTGGAGGCTCTATAGGATGTATAGAAGGTTATATTGATTGTCTTGTGCCTGTTTCACTTCCTTAACTATACATGGGGATTTGAATCAGATCATAGTAGCCTCTCGTCACATGTTTTCCCCAACTGGCCGGTTACTTGGGTAAATGTGGGAGGAAGGTGTTACATTAGAGCTTGGGTTCTCCTTAGGTTGCAATCCAACTTATAAAAGATTTCATAGCAGTTGTAACGCCCCCATCCATCCCATGAACTGTCCTAATGGAAACAAAATCCATTACTTTATGCTAACTTGATCTCCATCGTCTTTCCATGGAAATGGGGAAATGGGGTCACAAAACTCCTCATTTTTAAAATTATTGAAAAAAAAACCAATACCGCCATTGCATCTAGCTTGTAGAGAACTTTCGAGTGATAGAAATTTTTTCAAAATATGACACTGGGATCAAAAGTTATGGCCATTTAAAATTTGGCCACTAAAACCTTGTCATGTCAACAAGTCACTGCCTTGTGGTGCCCATGTAACCCTAGCTCACCAAGGTGATCCACATCACAAAATTTCCATGTGTGACATCATAAGTGGGAGTGGCACACACCACATCACCCCCAAACTAGGAATTTCATCAGATCGACCCTCTACATGATTTGAAACCATTCCTTTTTATAAGGGGATTCGACCCCAGGGTGCTTTCTTGCACAACAATGCTACACACGGTGACAAACATCAAATGCTCATATTATTCGGGTTGGGCACCCAAATTCTTCCCTATGGCTTTTTATTGTGGCATATGCCACGTAAACTTACTTAGAGCCCATTGAACTATCCTTGAATGGGTTGTTTGCGACTTTGGGCATGAAGTATCAATGCTCCCGCAGAACTATATTGGGCCCCACCTAAGTATTTAGGAATTTGGGATGTTTCCACCAATTATTTGCATTTTTGGCCCTGAACCCTAAACTCCTGAACCAATAGGCCTCACCCCATTGTTTTTAAAGGTTTTTTCCCATTTATAAGTTTCTTGGGATTTTTTAGGTCGCGCTCTCTCTTGAGCTTAAACATTTATTTTTCTCAACACATGGAATATTTCTAGATTGTATCTATTTCCTCTCTACACTTATAGATTTATGGCTATATTTATCAAGCTTTCAATATAATAGAGAAGGCTCAATAGCTTTATCATGAAAAGGATGTTGCTTTTCCTTCCTTCACTCATTGTTGAAATAGAATTACCAGCCCAATTGTGGGCTTGGAGCCTCCATGATCATCCTATCCTGCTTGCACCACGAGCATCTAGCCACCAATTAATTAATAGTGGCACTCACACACACCCATCCTAGAATTAGCACAATCATTATATCAAATCATAAGAACCACTCAAGAAATCATAATCATTTATCATAAGCATGATAGATATTATAGGGAGCACCAAGCCTCCCACATATGCATGTTTATAATTCAACCATTCACATGATTTACATAGTGAATAAGAGCATTTATATTAACCACACATACCATATAAAAACAACATAACATAACAGTGAAATGGAATTCACAATAACATAAGAAAAAAGACTCATTAGGGGATTTTTGAGGTCTAAAATGGGCCTCCTAAGAAAAATGTACATACAAAATAAAATTTATAAGAACCAGTAGGATTCAAGATGATGATGTCAACCAAGGGGAATGGTTCACCATTTTTCAAGTAAAAGGGTAAAAATATTAAAAAATAATAAAATAATAAAACTATTTTTTCAACTCATATTTCAACTTATCTCCCAAAGTTTTTACTCAAATTTCAAGTGCGAGTACTCATTGGATGAAAAAATTAATTCCTAATCCAAGGAGTACCCATGTTACATACTTTTGATGGACCCTGCTACACGAAAAATGAGAGATACATGAAAAACATGATTGCAATCATGTTTTTCATGTATTTTTCCTTTTTCATGTAGCAGGATCCATCAAAAGTATGCAACATGGGTACACATTGGATGAGGAATTAGATTTTTCATCCAACCAGTACACTCGCTCAAAATTTGAGTAAAAACATTAGGAGATAAGTTGAAAATATGAGTTGAAAAAATAGTTTTTTCTTTTTTCCTTCTAAAATTTGATGTAATCAAATATTATTTTATTATTTCCATTATTATTTTATAATTTCCTTATGAGGCCCATTTTAGACCTCAATTTTAGACCTCAAAATTTCTCTAATGTATTTTCCATTATATATTATATTTATGACTAAGATTGGGACTTCAACTATCCACCAAACCTTAGATTGACCCCATTGTAGGATTGTTGGGTGTGGATCCTGATTATCTTGTTTATTTTGTATCATAGTGTTGGACCTCTATACCTTAATGGGGGCAGCAACGCCGCCCATAATTAAACGCTTCCTAGGGGGTCCAGGGGGGCCAACTGCGACTTTATGGAGCCCCCCCGTGGTAGGGGGTTTCGGGGGCAATGCCCTCGAAGCTAAAAGAAGATGTAAAATTTCCTTGTAAAAGTATAGTAATTTCTAGTCAATTTGGGCCATTCATTAGGCGGATGATCTGACGGTAAAAGTTATGTTTAGTTTAGGTTTTTTTTCCCTAGAAGGCAACCCCTCGGTATGTATGAGGGTATTGTATTGTGGCTGTGTATTGGACGTGTACTCTCAGAGCGAAAAACAGATAGGGAGACTATGAGAGAGAACAGAGGATATTACAGCGAATTTGATGTAGGTTGTGTCTCTTCATTTTGCTGGATAATAGAAAGAAAGGACTAGCTGTTCGGGTTGGACATAGCCCAAACTGGGTGAACCACGTATATCTGTGTCTCTCTGGTTTTATGTGTTTTGTGTGCTTGTAATTTCCGCATATTTTATGTGTTGCATTGCTCTGTAATATTTAATTTTCTAACTGGTATTAGAGCCAAAGGTCTATTTGGCTGATAAACTCGCAAGAAAGAAGGGTTCCTGGTTCGAGTGGGAGCAATGGCAGAAGATGGTAAGTTTAAGGTCGAGAAGTTTAATGGCCAAAACTTCCCGCTATGGAAGATGCAGATGGAAGACTATCTGTATCAAAAAGATCTGTACCTACCTGTTACACTAAAAATTGTCATCCTAACATTCTTCTATATGTATGAGCTCATTATAACTCATACTTCTCCCTTTGCAAGTCTAAACATATTAGTTCCTCATGTCAAGCCTTGAAAATCAGAAGAAGTTCCTAAAATTCTCCTAAACTTTGGTATCACACTTTCTGGCTATCTTGCCTGCGGTCCCGCACCCAATGTTCAGCTATCCTGTGTACCTGAATTCTCTTTATCTTTGTTATAGGTGCAGACCCCTATAGGATTAAAAAGGCGCAAGTAAATTCCAAAAAGCTCAATTAAAGTAAATTCTGGAAGCTTCTAGAATGAATTTTGCGGTGGCAGAACCGCTCTTGTGAGGTGCATGAATCCCTTACCTTATGGAGCTAACTTGTTGATGTGAGGAGCTTATCCATTTGAAGAAGGATTCTATCCCTTCATACTTGGAACAGAAAACCTCTTCTTTTCCACTATAAAAAGAGGCATTGGATAGCCTCAAAGGGAGTTGAAGCTTTAGAATATTTGAAGTTAAGTGCCGTTGAGATTCAAACTCAATTGATTAAGAATTTTGTGAGGAGAGATTAAATACCTCTATTAGTCTTGGTTGGAGGAGTACAGAGCTTATCAAAGTAAAGGAGATTCCTGCTTCGGACCCTGGAAAGTCGTGTGCAACATCAAGGCTCAGGTTGTAAGGATTTTCTTCTTTTGAAATTAATACAAATATACTCATTTTTCTCAATAAGCTTTCAATCAATGGTTTATTTCATAGATTCCTTGATCACTATGATAAGCATGGTTTATGATGATTTCTATACAAGTGCTATGTAATATTTTTCTTGTTTTTGACTGCAGGTTTACGAGGAAAACTCCTTCAACCATGTGAGGGACAATAACGACTTCAAACAAGCACTAGACAAATGGTAAGTCCTTAACACCTCTATAGAGCTTTTCGTAGATCGTATATGCTTAAATAAAGATTATTCTATTTGGTTGTTTGTTGCTAGATACTTTTAGTACTAGGGAGATCGATCTTGTCCGCAAGACGGATTTATCCGCCAACAAATTGGCGACTCCGCTGGGGAAAGAACTTGTTGTTTTTGGTTCTCTTTTATTTTGATTTGAGGAAATTTTTTTCCTAGTTTTTGATTGATAGACATCTACCTGGGTAGCTTAGGTTTTCTCTGTTTTTGAAAATTTTGAGATCTTTTATGTTTTTCTCTAATTTTTCCTGGGACCGCACTTTGTCTTCTTTGCACAGTGCGGGTAGTTTCGCATTTTTTCTTTAGTAAACAGTGCGGTACCGCACCTGTTCCTTCTGCAAGACTGCGAACCTTCAAGTTAAAATTTTGAAAAACCCTAATATTTCTTTCTTTAGTTTATCTTTATTTTAATTTAGATTTTTTGATTTCCGCCCAGATTGATGATTGTTTCTGTCAAAAGCTTTCTGTGAATGAATCTTAGTAGTATTGGTGTTTTGATGATTTTCTAGAATTTTTGCGGTTTGGATTGTCTTTTGCTTGGTCTTTGTAGCGATTCGAAGCATTGACTGTTTAAAATACTTGAGATTACATTGGTATTTTGTCTTTTGTTGAATCTGACCTGATTGTGAAATCATCCTTTATTGAGAAATAGAGTTGCCTGTTTCTTTGCAAATCTTCGAAAAGAAACATTATTATTGGTTTTTGAATTTCATTTTTTATAAAAAAATAATTGAGTGTTTTTGATCTATTTGTTATTCTGAACGAATAGATCCTTAGTTTGCTGAATAACTAAGTAAAAAATTCTTCAAAAAAATATTTAAAGATTTTATTCAAATAGGATATTAAAATTTGTAGATCTCAGAATTAGTTTGATAGTTTTGAATGGTTTTCATAGAAGTTTGTAGATCTCTTTTGAAAAAAATTTGTTTTATAGCTTCAAGTTTTTGAAAGTGAAAGGATTTTCTTATGAGCTTTGATAGTTTGTTTCATTTGGAGTTATTGCTGAAAAGACAAAAATATTTTCTTTCAATTGTTCTTTATGTTTAAAGAAGGAATTGTTCATTAAAAGAATTTCATTCTTTAACTCTTCCTTAACTAGAATTTCATTGAAAGAAAACGATCTGATTATCATTTTTAGGTGCATTCTTAGTGTTTTTTGGAACTTGAGTCTTCACACCATCAGAGTTTCACTTCCGCACCCATTGACTTAAGAAACAACTCTTAAAAGTAACGCTTAATTAAAAGTTATCTAGCAATATTTTTATTTTCTAGGGCTCTTATCACCAACATAGCTTAGGCTAGTATCTTGGAGTAGGGAGTAATTAACTCTCCAAGGTAGTAAAACAAACAAGTAGACAAATCTTTCGGTAGGAAATAAACCCAATTGTAATTTGTATAATCTGGGAAGCTTCTCTTAAAGAAGTCAATCATGAGATCATGTACGAACCTTTGAGACAATCAATTATGTTTCATTGGGGAAGATAGAAGATTTTGTGCGTATTACAAATGGTAAACCTTGGATTAAACATTGTCGAGGAGCCTGGGGTCACTTGTCGATAAACCTCGGATTAACCATGTCGAGGAGCCTTCAAGGCGATTGAGCTTTGTTACTCTGCCCTTGCGCGTGGGATCGGATCGTAGACTGTTCCCCTAGTTATATTTGTTACTGTTGGTAACCTTAGTGTCCAGAACTTAAGATTATTTCCTAAGGTGACGGTGAAGGAAAGATCTCACTGTACCTGGAGCAGACGTCAACTAGACTCACTTGGACTCTCTGGGGGGTTCTCTTCACACGAGATGGTTTTGTGAGGAAACTTGTGCCAGTCTGTTTCATTAAGCAGGTTGTCGGGGTAACTGTTCCAACCGCCCTTTCTATATTAAATTTCTACTAAGTTGGATTTCATCACCAACTAGTGTTTTTAGTATGGGGAGTTACTGTTTGTGTGTGGTTTGAACTCCTAGATTTTTAAGCATGTGATTCAGCTGTTTGTTTCTTTAGAGACTTTAGGTGGTTTCTTTGAAATTTTCTTTTTTTGCATGTGATTAGTTAAATAATTAATCGTGGCGGAATTACCAAGACAATCCTGGAGACTACAAGGGAAACCCCTTGAATATTCACCAAGTCAGCTTGAAGGGCTTCGCGCTTTGGTATCATCTAGTAGCAGTAGGATTAAATCAATAGAAGTCGGAACTTCATCTATAGTAGTTCATCCTGGTTATCAAACACCCATAACAGAACACATTCAAGAGCCGATTTCGGTTTCTAAAGTTACTGGTAGTATTTCTCCTACTAGTGAACTGGCTGATGAACCTGAAATCTCTAAACCTGAAACTGAACTTTCTTTTTTGGAAACATCTTCAGGATTTATTACTCCAACTTCTAGTGATCCTGGTTCACCAAGGGTAAGAACTATTGTCACTGACGATCTTCCATCTGGACTAATTTCTATTGAAGAACTTACTAATCCAGATGAAGAGTTATCTCCTCCCAATTCCCCTCAGTCATTAAATCTTAGGGAATGTGAATCAATTTTCTACAGCCCTATTTGAAATACTGCTTGGTATTTATCCTTAACGATTTTTTTAGAGAATCCGGGTCTTGATTTTTCTCCACCTCGAGTTTCATTTCATGCAACACCTAGAGGTTACTACCCATCATCCATTATGGTAGGGGAGTCATCCATGTTTTCCCAGACACCGGAAACATTTTTACATGGTGGTCCTTCTGTTCCTTCAGGATATTAGGCTCTTTCTAGTACTTTCTCCGGAGCAGCTCCTCAACCAATAGAGCAAGTGTTATCATCTGGTTTAAGTGGAATCAAAACTGAAACGTTAAACACAGAGAAAATTTTTATGATGTCTGGTAATGTTCTGAATCCACAACCTTTAGGAAGTCAGTTACTGCTTGGTGGGAAATCTCAGGGAAATATGTTACCGCCCGGGGGGCAACCTCAAGGTAGTCAGTTACCGCTTGGGGGGAAACCTTCAGGAAGTCAGTTACCACCTCGGGGTCAACCTCAAGGTACCTTTTTCCCAGGACAAACTGTGGAATCATATTATTTTGGGGGACAACCCCAAGGACAGTACATACCTCAAGGATATCAACCTTCAGGACAGCACACCCCAGGGTCAACCCCAAGCTCAATATGCTCCTCAGGGTCCTTATCAACCCCAGCTTCAGTACGCGCCTTAGGGTTATCAACCTCAAGGTCAGTACCCAATTCAAGGTTACCAACAACCTTCTGGTCAGTCATCTATTCAAGGAGCCAGAAATTTACCACTTATTTATCAACCCTATGTTCAACCAGGTTATGGTCCTTACGTTCAACCTTCTACGGGACAGTACCCCAGAATGAATATGGTGTTGGATCCATCCCATTATCAATAGCCTATGCAGCCTAACGTGCAACTGCCTTATCAACCTGGATAGCCTTTGGTTTCTGGTTTAACCCCACAACCTGTCCAGCCAGCTATTCAAACTTCTGCACCTAGTTCTGTTTAGCAGGTGGGGCCTAGTTCACCTCATAATTTGCCTCAAACTGCTGCAACATCTGTTCAACCTGTAACACCTATTTTTGGAGTATCTGTAACTCTGAGTTCGGCTACCGCTATATCCGTGAAAATCCCTCAAGTCTCTGTACCCCAGTCAGGATCTTCAGTTCATACTTCGGTTCAGATGCCTGCAGGACAAGCCGGTACAAGTACAGTTGTCAGAAGTCAACCACAATTCACGTATCAACCATACCAGGGACAGCCTCAATTCAGTCCCTATAAAAAAAATCCAAACTATCAGTATCAACCGTACCCTGGCTATACTTATCAGCAACCTCAACAACCCTAGTTTGGTCCGGTTAATCCTGGTTTTCCAGGAGGTTACACAATTCCTAATGAAAATTCGATTCCCAGTTATCCTGGGTATCCACTTCCTGGAACTGCTTTGGCTACTCAAGGTTTTGGTGACCCTAACCGCCAGTTACCATTTATTGCAACTTTGGATTTATCTGATTTGACGCGCCTTACGAATGATCCAATTTTCTATTATCCATACTGGCCGCCAATGCCGCATAAGTTTCCCAGTGATATACCCAAATTCGAAGGTAAGTCAGGAGAGGATCCGTCAAATCACGTCTGACTTATCACCTCTGGTGTGCGTCTAATTCAATCATTGATGATTTGATTCGCTTACGTCTTTTCCAAAGAACTCTTATTGGTCTTGCAGCCAAATGGTACATTGAGTTACCATGAGGCTCGTTTCATAACATCAGTCAGTTGGCAACTACCTTCTTGACTCATTTTCAGTTGCCTGTCAGATACGAAAATGGAACGGAATTTTTAACTTCACTAAAACAATCCACGTCTGTGTATATTTCTAATCAGATTCATGAATGGCGATGTAGAAGACGTTTGGTGAAAGTCTATATTCCGGATCAAATTTTGGCAGAATGGCTTGTTAAATCATTGTTACCCAAGATTACTAAAGATGTAGCTAAAGCTATTGTTTTTACTAAAGAGAAAGTAATTACTCAGGCTCAGTACCTTGACCTCGTTTATACGCAGTCAGGTACTTTACATGAAAAAATCCACGATATTCTAAAACAAGGTCAAATAGTTGCTGCTCCTTCAGGGTCTCATGCCACTGATGTTATGATTGGTACAGTCAATACGAAAAGTAAGAAGAAATCTTCAAAAAATTATTCTCCTATTATAACTTTACCAGATTCCCTGAAGGGAGAATCTTCCCTTGAAATTTCTGCCGACATTCATGTCGTAGAGACATCTACGGATAAATCTAAATCTGGTGGTAAAAAGAAAGGGAAGAATAAAAATAAAAATAATTCAAAAGAGAAAACTGATAAAAATGAATCCAATGAAGAAAAGTGCAAAACTCGTTACCCTTGTTACATTTGTGACAAGGATCACTTCACTAAGGAATGCCCACATCGAGCAGAGGTTGCAAAATTCGTTAAAGGTTCGCAACAACCTGCTGTCCTGAAGGATCCTTTTCTGACTCAAGATAGCAAGATGGTTGGTTCTACTTCGACTACTTCAAAAGAACCTATTTTGATGATGTCTCATGTAAGGATTGCGACGCGATCGCAATATTATGGTACTAAGAGTCTTGTTGATGGTAAAGAATCAGAAATTTCTAATGCAAATGCATCAACTACACCTCCTCCTATTTCTGGTCCACTACAGATCGAGAAACAAAATCCAGAATTAATAATCAAACCGCCTGCTAAAAGTGTTCTTCGTAAATCAGCTTTCAATCCACATGCGAGAGCTGCTCAGAATTACAACATTGTTGAAGACATAGCTATTTCTCCTTCAGCAATGTCGTCTTTGGAAGTGCTGCAATCATGCCCAGCACAGCGTAAATTGCTTTTGTCTGCTATAGGAGCTATAGATGTTTGGGATTATAATCTTATAATCTTCGATTTAGAAAATAGTACACCTCATCAAATGGCTTTCCAGATACCAGTGTTAGTAAAAAATAGATCGATCTTTCGAACTATGATTGATGAGGGGGCTTCAACGTGTATTATGTCAATTCAGTGTTGGAAATCGCTTGGTTCTCCTACACTCAACCAATCTCCAACGATTCTTAAGGCTTTTGATGGTCGAGGTTTCCACCCTTTTGGTATTTTGTAGGATTTACCCATAGGGGTCGAAGGTAAAATCGTAAATCTAGATGTGGAAGTGGTTGATGCCCCTCTAGATTAAAACCTTCTACTGGGTCACAGTTGGTCTTATGCTATGACTGTTGTTGTTTCTTCGGTCTTTCGACTCATAAAATTTCCATATCAAGGAAAGATCGTCACAATAGATCAGTTAACTTATTTCTCTTCCAACCTAGCCTCTACAGAAACAATCCAGCACGTTGGTAAAGTGGCTATCCCTTATAAGGATGTTGGAGTAGGATTGGTTTAAGATTCTGGTTTGCTAGGAACTTTTTCCTTTCCTCCTCCTAATGTATCACCTGTTGTTACAACTATTCACATGATTTCGTCAAATACTATTATGTTTGATGATCCTTGGATCATACCTTCTGATTCCGAGTTAGATTCAATTGATGGCATGATGCCTTTGAGTCCATTTGAAATTGCATACCAGGCTGTACAGTCACTTTCTGACCCCTCTTCAACCGAAAATGATCCAATGAATGGGATCCATGAGGAATCAATTTCTATATCTAGTTCAGCCACAACGACATTTCCTGATGTTGTTCATACTGATGAGCACATTCGTGAATTTTTGTCTGTTGATGATTTACCATGGGAAGATCTGCATCACCGATCTTCATTTTTACCTAAACTAGATCATTTTGAAGATGATTTCGCTTCAATTTTTACTGCTGAATATGTCAAAGAACCCCAGAATCCATTGCAAAATCCTGATTCTGAGTTAAATTTGGAAAATATTTCTCGAACGGTTCCAATTGACATTTCAGTAAAACCAGGAATAATTGAAAACATTCATATAGGTGCTTGTTGTTCTGAAGATGAAATTAAATCTTATAAAGCCCTATTTCAAGAATTATGTGATGTGTTTTCCTGTTCCTATGAAGAAATGCCAGGAATTGATCCGTCAATCGTCGTACATGAAATCAAGACTTACTCGGATGCCAAACCTGTTCGTCAACGTTTACGTCAGATACATCCTAGAAAAGCTGCTGCTATTAAAGCAGAAGTTGAAAAATTACTGTGTGGAGGTTTCATTTATCCAATTCCATTAATGGATTGGGTATCAAATATTGTTCCTGTGACTAAAAAACAAGGAACAATATGAGTATGTATCGATTATAGGGATATTAATCGAGCTTGTCCCAAAGACAATTATCCAATTCCCTATATCGATCAGATAATCGATGATTGTGCCGGTAGAGAAATGTTTTCCTTTATGGATGGCTTTTCAAGGTATAATCAAATAAACATACTCCCTACTGATCAACCAAAAAAAACTTTTATTTGTCCATGGGGGACGTTTTCTTATCGCAAGCTACCTTTTGGATTAAAGAACGCTAGAGAAAATTTTCAAAGGGCAATGTCTTATGCGTTTCATGACATTAAGCACATTGTGCAGCCGTATCTTGATGATTTACCTGCTCATTCATCACGCAAGGCCGATCATCTCACACACTTATGAGCTATCTTTATGAGGTTTCAACATTATAAAATTAGGCTGAATCCACACAAATGTGTTTTTTGTGTCGAGTCGGGTCGTTTACTGGGCTTTGTTGTCTCGAAATTAGGGATTCGTGTCGATCCGTTGAAGGTCGAAGCTATTGTTAAATTACCTCCTCCTTCGACTTTACGCCAACTCCAAAGTTTGCAAGGGAAAGCAAACTTTTTACATCAGTTCATTCCTAACTATGCTGAGCGTACAAAGGGTTTCACCCGGTTGTTGAAACATAATATTCAATTCTTTTGGGATGAGATCACTGATCGATATTTCGATGCACTTAAACATGCGTTAACACATGCACCGTTATTGCATCCTCCCAACTACAACCAGGATTACATTTTGTACCTCGCTGCTTCTCATTCCACCATTGGGATGGTGTTAGTTCAGGAAGACAAACCTCATACTGAACATGTGATTTACTATCTTAGTCGGAATCTGCATCCGACCGAGATCAAGTATACACATGTGGAGAAATTGGCATTGGTCGCTATCCAAGATGTCCAAATATTTAGGCACTACATCTTGTTATGTAAAACCACAGTCGTTTCTGATTGCAACCCTATAATGTATATTTTAACCAACCAATTTCTAGGGGGAAAGTATTCCAAATGGATAGTTATCCTGCAGGAATTTGACTTGGAGTTTGAGAAATCCAAGGCAAATAAATCTTTGGTATTTGCGGAACTGATTTGTGATTTTCCCTCTATTGATACTGAAACTGTGGCAGAAGAGCCCATTGCAGACGAATCTCTATTTCTTATCAGTACTCTCGATCCATGGTATGGAGATATTATTGTTTAACTCCAAACCCAATCTTTTTGGCTTGAAATTTCACAATCTTAGCGACAGAAAATACACTTCCAATCCCAACAGTATAATATCATTGGTGATACACTCTATCGTCGTGGAGTGGATTCTATTTTCAGACACTGTCTTGTTCATGAAGAAGCTAAAAGGGTATTAAATGACTGCCATTCTGGAGCATGTGGCGGTCATATGTCTGGGTATGCCACAACCCAAAAGATATTGCGCGCTGGCTATTTTTGGCCGTCATTATTCAAAGATTGTATTTATGCAGTCCGGAAATGCCACAATTGTCAACTTTTTTATCGTAAAATGCATGCGCCACCCGCTCCTCTTAATTCCATAATTGTTGTTGGTCCTTTCGTGAAATGGGGTATCGATTTTATTACATGTAACCCTCACTCGGCCGAGGGGCATGCATATATTATCTTAGCAGTGGATTATTTTACTAAATGGGCCAAGGAGATGCCTACATTTTCGGCTGACGACAATACTGCTGCAACTTTTGTATTTAATCACATAATTGCTAGGTTTGGTGTTCCTCAAGCCATTATCATTGATCATGGAAGGCATTTTTGGAACGTCATGATGACTGAACTGACAGATCAACTTGGCTTGCGCCACGATAATTCCACTCTGTATTATCCACAAGCCAATGGTCTGCTCGAAGCTATAAATAAGTTTTTAGTCACCATGATTAGACAAATTATTGGTATTCACAAAATGAATTGGAATTCCATGTTGTTTTTAGCACTTTGGGAATATCGAACCTCAGTAAAAACATCAACTGGTTTCACTCCCTTTCAACTCGTTTACGGTCAAGAAGCTGTGTTGCCGATTGAATGCGAAATTTCGTCACTGAAATTAACCATAGAATTACTCCCAGCTACGTCTAAAGAGGAGAAAAATTTCATGTACTTAGCTCAGTTGGACGAGAATCGACGAAATGCCGTAATAGCAAACGAGGCTCATGTTAAACGAATAAAAGCTCAGTATGATAGAAGTGTTAACCCTCGAAATTTTTCAGAAGGAGACCTAGTCTTAGTTTATGATCAAGCCAATGATAAGCTAGGAGCTGGGAAATTCATGCCCATGTGGCATGGTCCTTTCATTGTTGAGCGAAATATGGCAAGAGGGGCCTATGAGATGGTATATTTTGACGGTGTCCCTTTAGATAAACCTAGAAATGGGCTTTACCTGAAGCGACATTGTGTGTAAATTTGGTGTGGAGATTTTCTATTTTTAGATTAGATTTATTTACTGCTGGCGTGTCTTAGATTAGAAAAGCATGCCTAGTTTAGAAGTGTGTTTTTATCACTATTCCTGCTTATCTGAGTTTTACTCTTGATATTGTAGATGTTGACGTCTCTTCAAACCTACATTGGTTTTGCTGATGGTGCTTGTCGTAGTACACGGAACATCTCTTCTGCAGCTTGGGTTATCTATTCACCCTCTGACGAGTTAGTATCCATACATGGGGTAAGCCTTGGTCAAACAACGAATAACATTACCGAGTATAGTGCAGTGATTGAGTTATTATTTGAATCCATATCATTTGGAATTCAGAGTTTGATTGTTAGGTTGGATTCTGAACTTGTTGTATTACAGCTTAATAGGGTTTATACCATTAGAAATCTGGTGTTATTACGGTTATTTTTAAGAGTTTGTCTCTTGGAACGTGAATTTGACTACATTGAATATCAATATATTCCAAGACATTTAAATACATTAGTAGACGCAGTTGCTTCTAGTATGATAAATAGACATTTGCAATAATCAAATACAGTAAAACAAAACAACATTCATAACATGTACACAGATAGCCGGTAAATAGTGATATATCATAGTATATAAGTGTTTTCAAAAAATATACATCGTCTTCGATCATAGGTTGGAAACACCTTATGATCGGCAAAATAGTAACACAAAAGGTCAAAAATATGAGTCTACAACACGATCATCCCATCACTGATGGTGGTCATGATAAGAAACCACTGCCTGAGCCACCCTGCACAGGAACCTTCTAAAAGCTCCTGGAACACCAATCACGTATCTTTGCAATTTGAGTGGAATGTCATCTATGTTTGTCTCCGGAATATCTAGAGTCAAACGCTCCAGATGATGCTCTAAATCAGTCAAGATTTCTGCTAATTGTCCTGCTGGGGCTGGTGTGGCTGCAACTGGTTGTCTTCTGTCATAAGGCTGGAGATGGGATGGTCGTTGTGGGCCCACATATGTATTCAAAAAAATTTTGGTTATTAATTTTCAAGACGATAAAAATAAAAATTAGAACTTAGAAATTGTTGAAAATGCTTTTACCTGAGTCATCCCACTGTTCCCCTACTGGGAGAGTCATCTCTCGGTCGCCGCGGAAATCTATCTCGGTGTATGGAAAGTCCTCTATGACAAAAATTTGGCGGTCCAGCCAACGAAAATATGAAGAATGAAATCGAACAATCTCAGTGCCCTCAATACCGTGACGGGCCATCAGTGCAACCCAATCAACCATCCTAGGTTCTCGAAGACGACCGACATCAACAGGAATACTCTATGGAGTTAGCATGGGGATCCTCTTTAGAGAAAAGGTGACAACTATGGATCCATATCCAAAGTTATTTAGTTTTCCATTCTTCACTCTAGTTAGTTGGCGTTTTATATTAGCCAACACATCTTCGCATCAGTTGAAAATGGTGCCGCGAAAACAGTCCACAGCAATGCGCATCTAGGAACTGGTAGCCACATGCAATGTTGCACTCCCACACAACCTGGTAACAGTAAATTCAATAACTTTCAGCTCAGGATGGATGATATTTTTTATATCAATCCGTTTGTCCCTAGGGTCTGCTTCATCATTATAGAATTCTTGTCGAAGACTAGTGACAGTCTGGCCACCTGGCCTAGTCCCAAACAGAGAAAGTTGTTCGCCCCTCTTGGAAAAACTAGTCAGAAAATAAATTTCCTCCAGCTCAATTTCGAGCCGGTGGCTGCCAATAATGAAACACTGGTCCTACACATTCCACCTGTTTACCAGCCATGTCAGGAGGTCTACATGTGCCCTCATGCCTTGGATGGCCCAAAATTTATACAGACCGCATGCTCTTAATGCTTGCATTATGGGAAAATGGAGAATTGCGGCTTCATCCACGTCCTCGTGCTCATGTTCTCTCCAAATCAACATCTTTTTAATCCTACAATGCATAAAAAGATAGATTAGAACAATCTAATTTGAAAATTTTTGGGCAGAAAAAGAGAAATTTGATTTTTAAATTCAAATGCATGGGGACCGCATTTTACCTTTGTACACAGTGCGTAGGAACGCACGCACTCTGTGGGGAAAGTGCGGACCCACAAATTTTTTCTTTGTAGAAAAAAGTCAGGGTCCGCAGGTACCATGTGTGTCACCTGCGGACCCCCCGCGGGTGATTTTCAAACTATTTTTCTTCCTTAAAAATAAAATCTAAAGCCTAAAAACGAATTGTAAACAGATGAAATGCAAGATTAGGAGGTCGTGGATTACCTGGGACTAACGGTTCTCGATTTCGATGGACAGATTTTCCAGAATCTTCACAAGAACTTTTTTACCCAAAAGCTTCTACTTTTCACTCTGAGCTTGAACAGTAAAAATGAAATTGAAAAAATCCTTTTTATAAGTTTTTTCAAATAGATGAATTTTTAATTTGTTTATTTTTTACTTTAAAAGGGTATTTTTGAAGCATTTTTACTCATCTTCAACAGGTATGTGTAATGTTTCAAGTTTTTGTGCAGAAATTGGATTTTTCAGGAGAATTGATCATTTTTCAACAAAGAGCATAATTTTATCACTTTTTCGAACTCTTTTAAAAATTCACGAAAAAGCGAAACATTGGAGTTCTCTTTTAAGCCCTTTTCAAACTCTCTAAACATGAAAATATTGCCGAGTACTTGATTGTTCGAACTCGTTAAAGTAAATGAATAATCTTCCCTTCAGTATAAGTTTACCCCTTTTACGGACTAAAATGGACTACTTACGAAAAAGGTATACGTTGACTAAATACGGTCAATAGAGTTCTCTCCCGCATTATTTTATCCTTTTTCAGGCTCTAGAGACTAAATTTACGAAAAATAACACCCACGGAGTTTCCTTAAGTTTTTCTTCAGACTCTGTAAAATTGAAAAACACCAAGTTTCTCCTATACTGGACTCGTTAAAATTTAACAGTAAAGGACTTGTTCAATTTCAAATAGGAACGAACCACTCCTTCTTAGGGTTCGAATCTTAAACTAAGTTGGACTCATTCGAAGGATGAGATTATAAACAAGAAAATGTTATCCTCTTCAAGCTTGTCAAAAATAAAGGGGTACTTGCCAGAAATGGTGGGGGAAAAGGGAGGAAAATGGGAGTGTTTGTTGCATTTTGATTTTTCAAAAATCCAGTCAACCACTCTTAAACACGACACTTTCATTCACTTGGGTTGGGAAATCCTTTGCCTAATAGTTAATCAAACCTCATTTGAAAGTCTTCATCCGGTTTCTGGGTATTAGCTCTAGGTCAATTACTACCAAGCCAGCTGCAGTGTCGTTATGTGTTCATGAGGACAATTCAAATAAACCATTCATCTACAAAATATCTGTCATCCATTTTTTACCATCCCTGAGTCAGTCCTTGCCAATATGTTTTCAAAACTTGATCTATGATTTTGTGTTGTGGGCTTGCCTACAATGGATCACTTTCTATTGACGACAACTCATTATCTAGGAAGTTGATCTAGAAATCGTCAGTACCTTGAAATCCGCATGCCTTAATGGCAGGTTTCTCGCTTTCGATGACAAGTTGCATCATTGACCTTCGATCGAATGATTCAGTGACATGTTCGACTTCAGCTCATTCATTCACATTTCATGGATTATACTGGGTACTTTGAGAGCCATTGACATTACTGGTGGTTACTCTCACACTTGTTAATAGTTTACATCATTGACTGGTAATCAAGTGGTTTCTACCATGTTCGACTTCGACAAATTTATTCACATGGATAGAATCGTACTAGTTCAAGATGCAGAAATCAAGACCCTGGATCTAGTTTCTACCATCTAGGCTGCGAGGAATTTTGTTATCTTACGTTAGCCTATTTACAAATAGATGGCTACGTCCATACTGTGTCTACACATGTCTATACTGTGATGTACTAAAAATCATTCCTGTATCAAAACAGTTTGAATTAGTTAGTTTTGATCTGAGTATGGGAATGCCTACCTCAGCGATGATATATATATATATATATTTCATTGAATGTTTTTACAGGTTCCGACTGGGGTGTCCACAGGATGATCCTTGAGATGATAAAGCACTGCACTCTTCATATATGACAGACTTTAGCATCATCTATTCTAGACTTTGCACTTTAGGGGGAAATCTGTTACACTAAAAATTGTCATCCTGACATTCTGCTATATGTATGAGCTCATTATAACTCATACTTCTCCCTTTTCAAGTCTAAACATATTAGTTCCTCATGTCAAGCCTTGAAAATCAGAAGAAGTTCCTAAAAGTCTACTAAACTTTGGTATCGCACTTTCTGGCTATCTTGCCTGTGGTCCTGCACCCAATGTTCAACTATCCTACGTACCTGAACACTCTTTATCTTTTTTATAGGTGCGGACCCCTATAAGATTAAAAAGGCGCAAGTAAATTCCAAAAATATCAATTAAATTAAATTCTGGAAGCTTCTAGAATGGATTTTGCAGTGGCAAAACCGCTCTTGTGAGGTGCATGAATCCCTTACCTTATAGAGCTAACCCCTTGATGTGAGGAGCTTATCCCTTTGAAGGAGGATTCTATCCCTTCATACTTGGAACAGAAAACCTCTTCTTTTCCACTATAAAAAGAGGCATTGGGTAGCCTCAAAGGGAGTTGATGCTTTAGAATATTTGAAGTTAAGTGCTGTTGAGATTCAGACTTAGTTGATTAAGACTTTTGTGAGGAGAGATTACATACCTCTATTAGTCTTGGTTGGAGGAGTGCAGAGCTTATCAAAGTAAAGGAGATTCTTGCTTCAGACCTCGGAAAGTCCTGTGCAACATCAAGGCTCAGGTCGTAAGGATTTTCTTCTTTTGAAATGAATACAAATATACTTATTTTTCTCAATAAGCTTTCAATCAATGGTTTATTTCATAGATTCCTTGATCACTATGATAAGCATGGTTTATGATGATTTCTATACAGGTGCTATGTAATATTTTTCTTTTTTGTGACTGCAGGTTTACGAGGAAAACTCCTTCAAGCACGCGAGGGACAATAATGACTTCAAACAAGCACTGAACAAACGGTAAGTCCTTAACACCTCTATAGAGCTTTTCATAGATCGTATATGCTTAGAGAAAGATTAGTCTATTTGGCTGTTTGTTGCTAGATACTTTTAGTACTAGGGAGATTGGTCTTGTCCGCAAGATGGATTTATCCACAAACACTACCATTGAGAGGAAAAAAGAAGAAGCCAATGACTATGACAGACGCAGAATGGGATATTCTTGATAGAAAGGCACTTGGAATTGTACAGCTGTGCCTCACAGTGTCGGTAGCCTTCAATATTTCGAAGGAAACAACAACAGAGGGTTTGATTAAGGCGTTGGCGAAATTATATGAAAAACCCTCGGCCTCAAACAAGGTATTTCTTATGAAAATTTTATTTAATATGAAGATGTTGGAAGGTGGATCTCTTGCAGACCATTTAAATGATTTTAATATAGTTACCAGTCAGTTAAGCTCTGTAGGGGTAAAATTTTATGATGAAGTTAGGGCTCTTTTATTTCTGTGCTTATTGCCAGAAAGTTGGAATGGTTTAGTTATGGCCATTAGTAACTCTTTCTTTGGATCTATTACTTTAAAGTTTGATGATGTTTTTGGTGCTATCCTTAGCGAGGAAATGCGATGGAAAAGCTCTAGTGAGACATTGAGTAATGCTTTGAGTGTAGAGTCTAGGGGAAGAAGAATGGAAAGAGGAAAGAGCTTGGGATATCGCAGTAAATCAAGGAAAGGAAGATCCAAGTCTAGATCGGGGATAGTGTGCTAGAAATGTGGAAAGAAAGGACACCTAAAGAAAGACTGTAGATCTTGGAAGGGAAAATAAGGAGACACACAACAGGAAAACAATCATGAAGAAAATGTGGCAGGTGATGTGTTACAAGATGCTTTTATTCTTTCTTTCGAAAATGTTAATGATTCTTGGGTTGTAGATTCAGGGGCCTCATTCCATGCCACACCTGATAAGAAATATTTCCATGACTATGTTCAAGGAGATTTTGGACAAGTTCATTTGGGTGATGATAAACCCTGTAAAATTGTTATAATGGGTAAGGTTCTTGTAAAACAATAGAATGGAAACCAATGGATATTAAAGGAGGTAAGGCATGTTCCAGATCTGAATAAAAACCTGATTTCAATAGGGCAGTTAGGTAGTGAAGGTTGTGTGACAACTTTCACAGATAAAACTTTGAAGGTCACCAAAGGAGCCTTGGTAATAGCAAAAGGCGAAAAGGTTGGTACATTGTATTTATGCAATGGTATTTCTAACTCTGTTAATGCTTTAACTTCCAAAGGAGCAGATGCAGCATTATGGCATCATAGGCTCAGACACATGAGTGAGAAGGGGATGAAGATTCTTCACTCAAGAAATTTGTTGTTGGGTTTGAAGAATGTTGATTTGGATTTCTGTGAGAATTAAATTTATGGAAAACAGAAGAGAGTCAGATTTCTTAGAGTTGGGAAAGAAAAGAAGAGTGAAAAATTAGAGCTTGTGCATACAGATGTATGGGGACCTACTTAGGTATCATCTCTTGGTGGCTCTCATTATTATGTTACTTTTATTGATGATGCAACTAGAAAAACTTGGATTTATTGTATTCATAATAAATATGATGTATTTGATACTTTCAAGAAATGGAAAGCTTTGGTTGAGATTGAGACAGGAAAGAAGTTGAAGTGTCTCAGATCAGACAATGGAGGTGAATATTGCATAAAAGAGTTTGATAGGTACTTTTCAGATCATGGAATTCACAGAGTGAAGACAGTTCCAAGAACACCACAAGAAAATGGTGTGTCGGAAAGGATGAACAGAACAATCATGGAGCGTGCAAGGTGCATGAGATTGCATGTAGGATTGCCTTTAAAATTTTGGGCATATGTTGTAAATAATGTTCTTTATCTAATAAACAGAGGGCCTTCAAGTTCCTTAGATGGTGGTATTCCAGAGGAAGCATGGACAGGTAAAAAAGGTAAACTACTATTTTTTAAATTCTTTTGGTTGTGAGGCCTTTGTCTATATTAATAAAGAAAATAGAACAAATATTGAGGAAAAATCAAAGGAATGTACCTTTATTGGATATGGTGTTAATGATTTTGGTTATCGCTTATATGATTACGAAAATCACAAAATCATTAGGAGCAGAGATGTAATATTCAATGAAAAGGTATTGTATAAGAATCAGTTGCAGGAAAAGAAACAAGAAAAAGAAAACAAAGGATACAAAGTTCTTGATGAGATCAATAAAAAGGTAAAGGTGCCTGAAAATAATAATAATCAAGAGCCACAACAACAACAACCACCACAATAGCAACAACCACCTCAAACACCTGAAAGTGGTGTTAGAAGATCTACTAGGATAAGTAGACCCCCTGAACGATACTCTCTTTCATTATATTATTTATTGTTGACTGATTCTGGTGAACCTGAATGTTATGAAGAAGCAATGCATGTTGAAAGCAGGAAGAAGTGGGAGCTAGCCATGGAAGAAGAGATGGACTCCTTAATGCATAACCAAACTTGGGACTTAGTCAGGTTGTTTGCAGGTAAAACTACATTGTAGAATAAATGGGTTTACAAGCTGAAGGAAGAAGATGTAGGAAAACAAAGGTACAAAGCTAGACTTGTGGTGAAAGGGTTTGCACAGAAGAAAGGTATTGATTTTGATGAAATATTTTCTCCTGTTGTTAATATGACTTCAACCAGAACTATTTTAAGTCTTGTAGCAGCATAATATTTACATCTTGAACAGTTAGATGTAAAGACAACATTTCTCCATGGAGATTTGGAGGAAGATATCTATATGCAACAACTAGAAGGATATGAGGTCAAAGGGAAAGAAAAATTAGTGTGTAGGTTAAATAAAAGCTTTTATGGCTTAAAACAGGCCCCAAGGCAGTGGTATCTAAATTTTGACAAGTTTATTTTTGAACAAGGTTATACTAGATGTCACTCTGATCATTGTGTTTATCTGAAAAGGAAAAATGATGGCAACTATATTATATTGTTATTGTATGTAGATGACATGCTTGTTGCAAGGTCTAACATGCAGGAAATAAATGTTCTCAAAAGAAAATTGGCAAATTCCTTTGCAATGAAGGATTTGGGAGCTGCAAAACAAATCCTTGGTATGAGAATAACTAGAGACAGGAAAAACTACAAATTAACACTATCTCAGAATGAGTACATACAAAGGTGTTGAAAAGATTTAATATGCAGAATGAAAAAATAGTTAGTACACCTTTTGCTAGCCATTTCAAACTTAGTAAAGAGATGTGCCCCAATACCCAAGAAGAAATGGAATACATGTCTAAAGTTCCATATGCATCAACCGTTAGAAGCTTAATGTATGCAATGGTCTGCACAAGGCCTGATATTACACATGCAGTGGGAGTTGTAAGTAGGTACATGAACAATCCAGGAAAATAACATTGGATGGCAATGAAATGGATTCTCAAATATTTGAGAGGTACCACAAATCAAGCATTATGCTTTGGTGGTTCAAACATAGATGTACAGGGATGTGTTGATGCATATATGGTAGGTGATAGAGATAACAGGAGGAGCACTACAGGATATGTATTTACTCTAGGTGGAACAAGTGTTAGTTGGGTTTCAAAATTCCAAAGTGTTGTTGCACTTTCAACAACAGAAGAAGAATATGTTGCTACTACAGAGGCTAGTAAGGAAATTATTTGGTTATAAAGGTTTATAGATGAATTGGGTAAGAAGCATGATATGGGCACATTATACAGTGATAGCCAAAGTGCCATTCATCTTGCAAATAACTCAGCATTTCATTCCAGGACTAAACACATACAACTCAAGTACCATTTCATACGGTCAGTATTGGAAGATGGATAGTTGAAGCTGGAAAAGATACACACTAGCAAAAATCCTGCAGATATGCTAACAAAAATTGTAACCAGGGAGAAACTGAGAATAAGCTCAGTTTCAATTGGTATTCAAGGATGATGATGAAGATGAGAAACAACCAGGTCCAAAGAGGAGTCATTTTCCAGCAAATGAAGCAGCAGTGGAGTTGCTATAATCAGTCTCCAAGTGGGAGATTGTTGGGTGTGGAGCCTGATTATCTTGTTTATTTTGTATCATAGCGTTGGACCCATGTACCTTACTGAGGGCGGCAACGCCGCTCGTAATTAAAAGCTGCCTGGGGGGTCCAAGGGGGGTGACTGTGACTTTATGGAGCCCCCCTCCCTTTTGAGGGGTTTCAAGGGCAGCGCCCCCGAAGCTAAATATAGATGTAAGATTGCCTTGTAAAAGTATAGTAATTTCTAGCCAATCCGGGCCATTCATTAGGCAGATGATTTGAAGGTAGAAGTTATGTTTAGTTTAGGTTTTTTTGCCCTAGAAGGCAATCCCTTGCTATGTATGAGGGTATTGTATTGTGGCCGTGTATTGGACATGTATTCTCAGATCGAGAAACACATAGGGAGACTGTGAGAGAGAACAGAGGATATTACAACGGATTTGCTGTAGGTTGTGTCTCTTCATTTTGTTGGATAATAGAAAGGAAGGACTGGCTATTCGGGGTGGACGTAGCCCAAACTCGGTGAACCACGTATATCTTTGTCTCTCTAGTTTTATGTGTTTTGTGTGCTTGTGTTTTTTGCATATTTTATGTGTTGCATTGCTCTGTAATATTTAATTTTCTAACAAGGAGTTCTTACGGTCAATCACCCCCAAGCTAGATTCAGAGCTTGAGGAGGAGTGCTCAAATGAATTAACCAACACTACCAGCTGAAATAGAGAATCTAAATATTACACCATCTCCACCCACTTGCTAATACAAGGAATCTAAATATTATACCATCTCCACCACATGGTTAATATAGGGAATCCAGAGGTTATACCATTTCCACCCACAAATTGATGAAGTGAATCTAAATATTATACCATCACCACCCTCCAATTAATTCAAGGAATCCAAATACTATACCATCTCCACCCACTATTAATAGATGGAATCCAAAGAGTATTCCATCTCCAACCACCTGTTAATACAAGGAATCTCGAAGATGCACCTCCTCCACCATTATAATAATTCCCTAAGTGGCTCCACCATAAACTTGGATTCTAGATATTAGTGAGAATAAATACTAAATAATACTTTTACTCTCCCCACCTTGAAATCAGAATCCATAGCCCACTAAAATAATTTTTAATCCTACAACCAATCACAAGAAGACACCTTAGAAAACCTATAACAAATAACCCAAAGGAACAGGGTCTCCACCCAATCTGGGAGTCCATAGAACCTCTTCCCCTCAACTGAGCAATGTACACCCTATTCTTCCAATTCTCATAACCAAAACATATTGATCCTATTCGATCTATGAATGACCATTTATTCCTTTTTACCTACTATATAATAGTGGTATTTCTAGTCTTCCTCAATATTTTGTTCGAGTGTTATTACTCAACTACTCTGAGGTTCTTCTCACTACATCTTATTGCCTTGCACTAAGCCCTTTTGTCTTCAAACCCATTATTTTTTATTTCCCCCCATTTTCCTTCTTCCATGTCATGGGATCCTCCTCCATGAGGAATCCTCACACTACCTTCCTCTTCATCATATTTGCAACTATTATCGTGGTGCCATATTGTCATGCTTGTGTCCTCCAATCACAAATCCATTTGGTTAATGGGTTTTTCAGTCCCCACAACTCAGACCAGCCTACTGCCTTTTAAAAAAAAATCATTTTCCTTATTATTTATATTTATAGCCATGAAATATATCAACCATTCATGATTCCATTAAGTGATAACTTTCCCCATTTCCTAATCAATCTCCTCCTCTGCAACTTTGAACCCATGTCCCAATTCTCATCCAGACCCATCTCATTTATAATTCATTACAATATTATCATTTAAAATGGTTATTTTTATCATAAGGATTTGTCACAACCCTATCCCCTTAGAGGAAAGTGATCCTCGATGTTCTTTACTGAAACAAAATTACAAAAAAATATTAAACCAAACACAAATTGTGAGATTTATGTACACAAATCTATAAAACAATTACATAATTATTTACATTTTCTCAACCAAAAAAAAAAATGGATATGTTTCTCACTCGCATTTCATCATCCATATTCCATGTGGCTTCCTTAGGCCCAAAGTACCTCCATTGCACCTTAACTTTCTCTATTACCCAATTCTGGACCATGATCTGCCTTTGATATAGAATGCATAGAGGTTTTGTTTAGAATTCTTCCTCTGGTTCTACCTATAACATCAATAGATGAATCACATGATTAACATCTTAAACATACCTTTTTTATTAAATAAACATGAAAAAAATTATGAAATTTTACTATTGCTGGAAAGGAAAACCTATATACCACTGGCCCTATCCTTTGAAGAACTTGAAATGGCCCACAAAACCATGGTGAAAACTTGGCACAAGGCCCAATTTTAAAATATATTTTCTTAGGTCTAACTCTTAAATAAGCATGCTCCCCTTCCTTAAATTCCTTATTCAATCTATGCTAGTCCACATAGATCTTCTTCATATCTTATGCCACCCTTAAATCCTACTTGATGGTTCCCATCTCTTGTTCTATTTCTTTGAGAATATTAGGACAAATAAGGACTCTATTCACCAGATTACTCCAACTGATAGGAATATTGCATCTTCTCCCATAAAGAGCCACAAATGGACTCATCCTTAAGGATTATTAATTACTATTATTTTAAGAAAACTCCACTAGGGAAATAAACACCTTCCACTTCATCAATTGGTGCATGAAATACATCCTAAGCATTCTTCTAGTGCCCTATTTTTCCTCTCTATTGTCCCATTTGTTTGTGGATGGTATGAGGTGCTAAACTCCAATTTTTTCCTTATGCCAAAAAATAATTCCTTCCAAAACTTTGAAATAAAATTTGCATATTTGTATAAGATAATTTTCTTGGGTACTCTGTGCAACCTCGTAACCTATTTTATGAAAACTTGAGCTACATCAGTTGCTACATAAGTGTGTTTTACAACCACAAAATGAGTTTCCTTGCTTAATTTGTCAACCATTACCATTATGGAATTGTTTTGCTTAGTGTCCTTGGAAAGCTTGTAATAAAATCCATTGAAATGGCTTCCCATTTCCATTGTGAAATGGGGATTGGATGTATTAATCCTAATGGATGTCATCATTCAACATTTACTTGCTCAGATCCAATTCATTTTGAAATAAAATTAGCCACCTCCTTCTTCCTTATGGCCAAATAATAAGTTTTCTTAATGGTTGTTAGCATATTTTGGTAACCTGGGTGATCGAAGTATGGATTTTTGTGAAAATCATTCAATATGAGATTCTTCTAGTAACCCTCACTTCCCACATATATCTTTTTTTTAAATGTTATTAGCCCATATTCAGAGAGAGTAAAATTTGTATTCCTCACTTCAACCAATTATCACAACAACTCTTATTTTAATTAATAATATTGAATATATTTTTACGTAGTTTTTATAATTATATCATGGAGATTAGTCCCATAGGAACTTATGTATGATATATGACATAGCTGAAACCTCCTTCTGAGTGCATCAAAAACCTAATTTTCCTTGCCTCTAATGTATTGTATCTCAAAGTCAGATTCACTAATTATGGCCAACCATTTAACCTACTTGAAATTCAATTTAGGATGATCAAAAAAATACTTTATCCCTCCATGATCTAGATTGCATAATTAAATTGCTTTTCATCCATCTTGATGGTTTCATAGTGGGAAAAGTGGAGGAATAAACTCTTAGGACCATTTTGACTAGCGGGTCCCAATTTTGCAAAACAGGTTCTAAAACCTTATGGGAGCATTTTGAGGCATGAAACGATAATTTTTTTGATGCAAAAATTTGTCAATTTAGGGTAGAACGATTTTTATCCTATTATACACATAAATACATTTCCAACAATAAAAAAAATTGCATCAATTGAGGTCTGTATGTAAAAGTTATGGCACTCATAAATTGACCTTCCTGTTTTTACCACCATAATTCAAGAGGATGGCACATCAACCCCGATTATTCATGAAAATTGGGTTATCCCTATAAAATTTCATTTTTTTGTTCTCTATTTTTTGCATAATTTTAATATTGCATGCATGCACTATTAACACTAAAGCTATGGATCTAGAAATATAATAAAATTGTAATAGTGTAGTATTTCATATTTTAAATATAATTTTATCAGATATGTTTTGGTGAATTGTCTGGTGGAATATCCATGACAGTTTATGGATCATATTGGTATCAAAGTATGTTTCTTTCGATATATTGTGTAGATTTTCAGGCGATCTATATCAACTCGTAAAAAAGTCATAAAACCATAATCATGGCCAATGAATATGTGAATAACCCTCATGATCCTCCAAAGGAGAGGTTTTCATGGTTGAAATAACAAGTCAGAGATATAAATTGTAATGTAAATCTCCTCATAACAGCCTTAAGCAATAGGATCATAACATTTAGAGAAGATGGGGGTTCAAATGGAGAGGATGAATCAAAAAAGGGATTAGGAGATCGAGAGGAAATGAAGAACCAGCCAAAGAAAGAACCCAACAAAGATCAACCCAGTTTGAGTGTCATGAATCAATCATAACCCATGTTTAAAATGGAATAAAAGGTCGATATTAAGCCATACCACAACAAGATTGATGCTTTGAAGCTAAATCATTGGTTGTCACATCTAGAAGTGTATTTTAGTGTCCATCAAATTTAGGAAGAACAAAATATTTCATTTGCATAGTTAAAATTAGAGGGCCATGCCCTAACTTGGTGGGAAAGCCACATGAAGACCTTAGAGTTGGAGGGAGAAACTCTAGTGACTAAGTGGGAGGAATTCAAAACCATCATTAAGTAACAATTTGACCCATTGGGTATGTAGAGGACGAGTGGATCTAGTGGCACTACTACAGGAAAAAGTAGAGGAAAAGTGTGTAGGAGTATAACAAAAAGTTCAAAAAGATGGCCATAATGTTGGTTATCTCCCAAAATCATTCAAATGTACTCCTTAAGTATTTTGGGGGTCTACACTGCCATCTGCAAGAGAAAGTGATGTTATTCAAGCCCAAATAGGTGGACAAGGGTTGTGTACATGAAGAATACCTGGAGAAAATAGGCTTGAAGAAAGCGTAATAAAGTGGATCGAAGTACAAGGAGAAGCATCATACTTATAATGAGGGGAAGAAGAATCAGAAAGGGGGAAAGCATAATAATATGGCAGCCACAACACACCAATGCAAATATCCCAACACACATTTCAACATTGACGACCATATAGAGGAGAAGTGCTGGAAGTTACATCTAGATATTAGCTCGAAGAGAGAAAGAAAGATAATAAGAAAAAGAATCTCATGGACGCTTATTATAGTAACTAAATATAAAGAAGCTCAGACATGGATGCAAAGATCGTTTGTACATTAGTGGTGAAGGACATGAATTCTAGTAGCCTTTAGCAAGAAGAAGAGAAAGAAATGACCAAACTCTTCAATATAAAGATACATGTCAAGAATACCAAGATTGATGCTCTGTTTGACTATGGGTTGTAGGAGAATATCATTTTATCAGATCTAGTTAAGAAAATGGGATTGGAAGTTGAGGATCATCCAAAACCATATCCATTGGGATGGGTAAATAAGGATGTAGAGTTGAAGGTAGAAAAATAGTTCAAAATTAGATTTGTTATTAGTTCTTATTTTATTAATGAATTAGAACTAGATGTGGTTCCCCTTGACACATGTGGAGTCGCGTTGTGGAGTCCCTACATGTACATGTGAGATGAAATATTCATGAAGATAGGCAGCCAACACCAGTTTGTCGAGTATGGAAAATCATTCATCATCAACATGCACAAAGGCAAGTAAAAAATTTCACTAGTAAGTGCTAACTAAGCCAAGAAATTGATCATTTCTAGCAAGAAGTATCTTTTATTGTTTTTAAGAGAAAATCGGTCTATAGAAGAGTCGATAAGAGATAAGGCATCCCTTGAGGAGTGTACTAAGAAACAGAAAAAACAACTAGAAGAGTTGATACATGCATATAGGGATGTGTTCTAGGAGCCTAAAGGGTCACCACCTAAGAGGGACATGGATTACGAGATCCAACTATTTCTGGACTACCCATTGCCAAACATTGGCTTCTATAGATAGTCTATTATAGAAACAAGTGAGGTGAAGAAACAATTGCAGTAACTATTGGAACATTGTGTACATCACCATATGGGTCACCCATCATCATTGTGTCAAATAAGGATGTGACTTGGCATATGTGTATAGATTACAGGGCGTTGAACAAAATCATGCTCAAGAACATGTACCCATTGTCCAGGATAGATGATATGCTAGATCAATTGCAATAAGAAAAATACTTCAACAAATTATACTTGAATTATGGATATCACCAGGTTCGCGTCAAAGAAGAAGACACTTAGAATACCACCTTCAAAACTACGCAAGGTTTGTAAGAGTGGTTAGTGATGCCATTTGTCCTACTAATCCACCAACTACATTTATGAGATTAATGAATAATGTACTATGCCATTTTATAGATTCATTTTTTATTTTAAATTTAGATGATATATTTGGTATACAGTGCTACCTGGGAGGAGCACATTTCTCATTTGACACATGTGCTGGAGACATTAAAGAAGCACCAGTTGCTAGAAAATATCAAGAAGTGTGAGTTTTCACAACATTCTTTGGTGTATCTGGGTATGTGATAAGTGGAGGAGAGCTGAAGATAGATCCTTCAAAGGTTGAAGCATTCATGAAATGGTCAGTTCCTACTAACATTTTTTAGGTTAGGAGTTTCAATAGGGAAACATAATACCTATGGAAATTCATAACCTCATTTTTAGTTGTAGCAACGTCACTCCATGACGTAACAAAAAATTGAAAGAATTTATTTTAGGGAAAGGGTCAACAAAAGTATTTCAAGGAACGAAAGAAGAAAATTATTTGGTCACCAGTTATGACATTACCAGACTTTTTTCATACCTTTGAAGTGGAGATATATTCGAGTGGGAATGTTGTGGGAGTGGTATTGCTACGGGGAGGAAGGCCTATATGCTACCATTCTAAAGTATTTCATGGGGCATCTCTTAACTACCCTACCTACGATAAGGATCTTTGTGCCCTGGTGTAAGATCTAAAGAAGTAGAAGCCCTATATGATGGGAAAGGAGATAGTAATCCACAAATATTAGTATCCACTATAGTATTTGTAGACACAAAGTAAAATACAACAAGATAGGCATTACAAGTGGATAGATTTTCTATAGAAATTTCATTTAGTGATAAAGTAAACAAAGGGAATTATAAAAATGTTCAATGACATGCTCTCAAGGTCACCCAAATTAAATATAAAAGATTCAGGGAATATTATGCACATGTATCCATTTACCCATGATGCGTATAGAGAGGATTATTCATAGGATAAGGAATTTAAGGATATGTTTCAAGAGTTACAAAGTCAGATTCATGTGCACGATGGTGACAAAACCATTGACTGACATCTCCAGGATGAGTTATTCTAATGGCTAGATAAGTTATGTGTTCCTAAAGGTGAGAAATTGCAGCTGATTAGAGAGGCTCACACCTCTAAGGTTGTAGGGCATTTTGGTGTAGGGAAAATCGTGGCCAACTTGTAGATGTATGTGTATTGGCCCAAGATGCAAGAGCAGGTAGTTAGGTTCATAAGAGGATGCATCCGTTTTTGTACCAACAATCCTAGCAACATGAAATATGGTGTATATCATCCCTTAACTATACCCACTCATTCTTGGGAAAACATTTCCATGGAATTCATGGGAGGTTTACCAAAAACTATGAAGGTACATGAGTACATGTTCGTGGTAGTTGATAGGTTGAACAATGTGTGTGTTATGATGCCCTGTAAAAACACCATTAGAGGGAAAGAAGCAGCGAACTTGTTCTTTGGATATGTCTAGTTGCGCTTTGGGATACCAAGGAGCATCATTTCATATAGGGATATGATATTTCTCTATTCATTATAGACTACATTACGGGAGAACATGGACATGAAGTTGAATATATCTACAACATTTCATCCATAGACAAAAGTAGTGAACATGAATTTAGTGAAACTTTTAAGGAGATACAAAAAAAAACAATTCAAGATATGTGATGAAAATATGGTATATATACAACATCCTTACAACAAATTATTCTACACCTCTACAAGAAAGTCCCCATTTGAAACCCGATTTGCATATTTTCCACCTTCACCATTGGAAATTTTACATGGGTAGCAAGGAGGAGTGAGGGAATGTCTTATAGGATACGCCTTGAGGGATGAAAATTTTGTAGAAAATATCATATAGATCCATATATGGGTACAAGATACATTTCAAAAGTCACAAGAGAAACATTAGGCCAAGCATGCTCAACATAGAATAAATAAATCATTCAATGTGGGAGATGGAGTATCGCTACAACTAAACAAAGATAGGCTACAAGGGACTGGTAAGAAAATGAAGGATTTGAGGTATGGACCCTTTGATATTACTAGAAAAGGTGGGTGATAATTCATATTGACTTAATTTACCACCATATACACACATGTACTCAGTTTTGAATGTAGAGAATTTGAAACTTTACTAGCATTCCATGCTAAATCACGAAGAGGGACATATCCTACCTTCGGTGGAGAATTTGGCACCAGATACTCAGGCAACGTTGACTGAATATATATTTTTGTAAAATAGGTCCATAACTACAATATAGGGATAACATGACCTTTGGCAGATTGGGTTGAAAGGAAAACTTCCAGGGAAAGCTAAATGGTACACCTAAGAGAAGGTGGAGGAAATTTTTCCTCACCTCTTTAAGTATAAGATTTTTGGGGCCAAAATCCCCCCAGAATGGGTATATTGGATATGGATTGGGTTATTATATTTTTTTTCATCCATACTGATGATGCAAGAGTGGGAAAAGTGGAGGAATTAGCTCTCAAGACCATTTTTATTGGCAGGTCCCAATTTGGTAAAAATGGGGTTTGAAACCTTATAGGAGCGTTTTGAGGCATCAACTAACATTTTTTGGCGTATAACTTTTCCATTTTAGTGTAGCACCTTTTTTTCCTATTCTACACATAGATACCTTTCCAACTGTGAAAGAATCATGTTAATCAAAGTCTTTATGTGAAAGTTATGCCACTCAGTAGTTGACCTTCCTATTTTCACCACCATAATTTGAGAGGATGCCACATCATCCCACATTATTCATGAAAAAGGGGCTATCCATGTGATTATGATGTAGAAGAATATAAAATATTCTATATTGTAACTCTGGTTAAAATTTGCGGTAGTCAAACCTAACCACTAGTAGGTTATGTGGTTACATTATAACCGAACCACTAGGAGGAAAAGGAATTCCATTCTTTCAAGTGCATGTGTTCCATAGTTGAGCAAAAATAGTCAATATGGATAGGAGGTAAAGCACAAAGGGAGGACGTGTGCAATGTATCATTCCATGGGCCAAAATCCATACTTATTTGTACTCGCAGTCATATTTTCATTCCTAGAAAGAGAGTAGAGAAACCTCACCTTCCAGTTGGGTTTTTCTCCCGAATGGGTTTCCCAGGTCATATTGTGTGTCAAATGTGTATGGCATATCTCATTTTTTTCTCTATTTTCTTCATAATTTTAAATTCACATGCATGCAATATTAAAAGTAAAATAAGAGATCCAGAAATGTAATAAAATTGTAATAGTGTATATTTCATATTTTAAATATAATTTTTTTAGATATGTTGTGATGAATTGTCCTGTGGAATATCCATTACACTTTACAAATCATTCCATGATCAGTCATCAAGGTGAATTTCCTTATAAGGATATAATTTCTCCATATCTTCAATGCATAAATGGTTTCTTCCAATTCTAAATCATGAGTCACATAATTTTGCTCATGCTCATTTAACTTCCTTGACTCATAACATACCACTTGGCCATCATGCATCAAGACTCCTCCAATTATTTCCTTACAAACATATGTGCACACTAAAAAGTCTTCATTTCGGTTTTCTATTCTCATCAATGGTGTATGAGTTAACAAATACTTTAGCTTCTCAAATATTTCAACACATTCTGATATCCACTCAAATTTGTGCCCTTTATTTTGCAATGACATGATTGGGTAACCCATCTTGGAGAATTTTTTAATAAATTTCTTGTAGTAACCTGCTAGCTCCATGAATGATCTAATTTTAGTCACATTTATTGGTATTGGCCATTCCATAATTTCCTTAACCTTTTCTAGGTCAACTACCATGTCCTCCTTTGAGACTACATGTCCCAAATACTAGATTTGAGGATGAAAGAACTCGCACTTCGTGAGTTTTTTATACAACTTATGATCGCTCAATATATGTAGCACTAAAACTAATATTTCTTCGTGATCCTTGCTTTTTTTAGTAAACCAAGATATTATCAACAAGTACCAACAAAAAATTCTCCAAGTAAGGATTAAATGCATTATTCATAAGGCACATGAAGATATTTGGTGAATTAGTAAGCCTGAAGGGCATAACCACAAATTCATAATTCCCATACCTTGTCCTAAATGTTGTATTATAAATTTTTATGTCCTTAATGCACACTTGGTGATACCCAGACCTCAAATCAATCTTTGAAAATATTTTTCCTCCCAACAATTGATTAAACAAATCATCAATTCATGGCAAAGGGTATATATTTATGATGGTGGCTTAATTAGGTTTCCTATAGTCTATGCACAAATTGAGTGTGCCATCCTTAGTATTCCATCCTTATTTTTCAGAAACAAGACTGATGTTCCCCAGGGTGAAACAATCAATCTAATATAGCCTTTTCCCACCATTTATTTTCGTTGTACCTTTAACTCTACCAATTCCAGAGTGCTCATTTTATAAGGATCTTTATATGTTAATGTTGTCTTGAGTAAAATCTCAATGGAAAAATATAATTCTCTATATGGAGGTAAACCATGAATCTTCTCTGGGAACACATCTTGAAATTGCTTCAATATTGGGTGCTCCAACAAATTGTTGATGTTATCAACCTCAACATTATTGTTAACTTGAAAAATAATATTACATCCCTTCTAGAAACTTCTGTTGGCCTGCATTGATGTAAGCGTCCTCACTAATGTGGATCTTGGTTTCCCTTGAAACAACCTTCTTTCCTCAGCCTCATCAAGGCACTCAATCAAGTTTTCATAATAGACAACCTTGGTTCAATGAAGGGCCAACCAATCCATGCCCAACAATGTGTCATAGGCTCCTAACTATAGAAAATTAAAATTGGTTGTTGTAGGAATGCCACATAGTGAAAATGATCATGATCTAACCAAATATTCCACTCTCCCTTTTGTTCGTATGTCTAACTTAACTAGCCACATATCCTCATGTGCTTCTTTGGCCATATCTCATTGTTCTATGAATGTTCATATAATGTAACTAACATTTGACACTAGATCAATCAAAATAGAATATTATTGTTACAAATTAGCCCTTCCATCTTTGCAATTGATGTCTGATGATAAACCTATATGTTTTCCATGGAAACACAAATATTTGGCACATTCTAAGTCATTTCTCTTTCTATATGATCTTCCTACATGTTATACAACTTTGGGCTAACATCGTTGCATTGGGAACAATCCCTTTTCTGGTCATTTTATCCATAAATATAAAACTTTAAGGATTCTCTTTCGTAGCCCTCATTTCCTTCTCCCACAACTTAGGGAAATCAACCTTTGTTAACAATGTTGAACCTCTATTGAGGTTCATCCCAATTATCCATAATTTTGCGCTTTCTTTTTTATATAGGCTTCTATTTCACATTCTTATGGCCATTTCCTTCAAATTTGAGGCTACCCTTAGATTTCCACTCGACCTTATACTCTGGCCTACACTTAGAATTCTCATAAAAATGCTTCATTTTTCTCATTGTGTCTTTAAGAGTTTTTGGTTCATCAAACCTGATTCTATCCTTGAATGTTTGTGGCAGCCCACTAATAAACCTTTGAATTTTTTCCTTTTCATCCTAAGGTAAGGCACATACCTCAATAATGTGAGCAATTTTGTAATGTATTCTTCGTCTAATAGTTTCCCCATATTGATTTCATATAAAGCCTTGGATTTTCCATCATAGTACCTCTCAGATAGGTAATTTCCCCTAAAGTAATTTTCAAATCCTTTCCAAGACAATTCTTCCTCCCTGGTGTTGGTGAGGTAAATCCTGTCTGCAGATAGAGGCGATCCCACTAGCCCTAGAGTGGGTCCAGCCACAAACAAGACACACTGCAATATTGATTCCTAGTTAACGAATGGACGAAGATTCTATAGATGACTTATCAGAGATCCTATGTTGTTGTTGTCATTGAAAAGAGTGGATCACTCCTCGCTCTTGTTTTGACAGATCACGATCCGCTCGCTTTCACGCTCGGACACCTGCACACAAGAAAACAAAAACAATATACAACATACTAATTCACATTCTTAACTATCAGTCAGTCGATGAGGATTAAATAAATTGCATTACATAAACAACATAACACAACGATGGAACCAACACCATAGTCGAGTATATTAATAAATGGAAGGAAGAGTACAACCAAGCTTCGATGTTGTGATCTCCTCTAGCAGGGTTCAAGCGGAGAACGTCTCACAAAGGCTCGCCAGGAATTCGAACGAGACTCTCTCTACGGAATTCTCCTTGGTTCTACCTTCTCAATACCAATTACTCAGCTATAGTATTCTTCTCCAAGTTCAGCTCCTTGGATATTTGTTTAGCTAGCTTTCAAAAAGGGAGAAGGCCTATTTATATAGAGGGAGAGGGAGAGGTTAGGATCCCTATAATCATGGAAGGGAGTCATATCTTCAAGGAGTGTTCCATGGGAGGTAAAAAAACACTACCTAAAGAGAGATATCTATGGCTCATCAACTTAACCACTTTTAGTGACTCATCCCTGAGGTAGTTAGAAGGAAACTTCCACCTCTATTTGTTAAAAAAAATTCCTAAAATAGCTAGCGTGGGCACTACACTGAGACAGAGTGCCAGGTGGTGCGGGCTCTAGTGAAAATCTTCCATATTGGCACGATGGATGAACTGGCTACCCGTGCCAAGGCCAAAACATAGGTTTTGTGTGCTTTTTGAGGAAATGCTCAATAGGAGAAATGATGTCCTTATGCAGAAGGATGCAAAGAAGGTGTTTGCAGAGTATGACACTATTCACAGGTCATGGGAATGACCCTCCAATATGCGGGATGAGGGATTTCAGGGACGGTGACAAAATGCTGTGTAACAGATGCCCCCTAAAGCATGAGGTCCGAGAGAGAGGAAGGGGTGAAATTCTTTATGAGAACATGTTCGACCCAAACACTGTTGTCGGAAGACTTGCAAGTACAAATAAAACTGATATCTCTGATACATGATACATGGCATGGGCGGAACCATCCATAATAGAGTACAAGAAAGTGAGATCCGAGGTATGGATGCAGCCATCCAGTGATAAGTATCAACAAATAGACTCAGGTATGGTCGCAACCATCCAATCAAAAGAGTCATGTAATAATTCATAGTAATCCACAAAGAACCCGTAGCTTGGATTTTAAGGGTCTTGCGCTCCATCCCAACCTGAAAAAAGTACAAGTTCGAGCATGTGAATAGATGAGTTGAAGTCGAACATGCAGGAACATCGTCTGATTACCAACCAATAATGAAAGTTGTTAACAGACGCGAGAGAAACCAACAATAATGTCAATGGTTCTCAAGGTACTAGAGGTACAATCCACGGAATGTGAACAGTGATCTGGCGTTGAACACCTACAGAATCATCCGATTGAAGGCCAGTGATGTAAACCTTACGACGGATGCAAAGAACTTTCCATTAAGGCATGCAGGCTCTAGGGTACCTGAAGGGAGTATCTGGATCAACTTCCTGGAAGATGAGCTGAATTCGATAGGAAGTGACCTGATCGAAGGTGGGCCATAATGTGTCCCACATCATCGACACGAGATAGAGGAATATATTTTTGTGAATCGAGACCAACAGAAAATCAGAGGGAGGTTGAAAACTACAGAGGAAAAACTTCTCTTGAACATATCGACGGCACGACACTGGATTTGGTAGTATTTGACATCAAGGGATCTAAGGTCATGATGATGAGGCAAAGAGAAGATGAGTGGTTAAAAGAGATTACCCAAACAAGTGGAGGAAAACGAATTATGAAGTGAGATGTTCCCAACCTGACACGAATGCAGACATGTGCCATGTTCAAGAGCAACATACTGCCAACACGACTATAATCTGGTTCCATTTTCCCCCACCATTTCTGGTGATTACCCCAATTATTTTTGAAAACAAGCTTAAAGTGGATAGCATATGCTTGTGATGTAAGTTTTTTCTTGCGGAAAAATCCAACCTAGTACATTTTACGAGCCCTAGGAAGAAGGAAATCGAGTAACGTCATAATGACGGAGTCCAATGTCATCAGTTTTTAATGAGTCTGACAAAGGGATAACTCAACATCTTTTCATGTTTAGAGAGTTTGAAAAGAAAGCAGAAAAGAAAACTCCAGCAAGGCCCTTTTCATAAATAGTCTCTTAGATCCGAAAAGGTAGAAAACAATATCCGAGAGAACCTCTTAGTCGCGATATGCTAAGGTATTCCTTTTGCGTAAATAATCTATCACAACCTAAAAAAGGGATAAACATATATTGGGTAGCTATTGTTTTGCAGCCATTAAAAAAGTTCAAAATGACAAGCGTCTTAGCAATCATTTCAGTTATAGAGAGTCAGAAAAGAGCTGAAAGGTGACTCCAGTAGTGACTTTTTTGTGTTTTTACCAAGTCCAAAAAAGTGTAAAAGACAACTCATTTCTTCGTCATAACCATGTGAAAACCTGTCGTTTCACAAAAAGATGTGTGTAAAACGTATTCCTCGACAATAATATGATGAAATAATCAACAAATATGTTTTAAAACCTAATTTAAGAGTTCAAAAAGTTATAAAATTCCATATCTGGTAAAAAATTATTTACTTTTCACTTTTACATCTTTGTGGAGCAATAGTGACCCATTTACCTTGGGATCTTGTGGCAACGATTGCGAGTGATCCAATGAACCAATATTGATTCTGTTAGTCTCGGGTAATATCCGACACCATTTTCCATCTTTTAAGCTATATTTCATTACCTAAATTTGTCATTTTCAGTTCTCTAGGGGAGGATTTGTGAAAACTAGGGCATCGCAATTAGCGCGGGTTTCGGGCACAAACCCATGCCAATCGCCCTTTTTTTACATAGAGGGCGTTCCCATTGGTGCGACGGTTAGAAAACAATCATGCCAACTGCAAAACCAAAAATCCACATAAATTTGAGAAAAATGAAGTCAATTGCTTGCAAATTCTGATGATTAAGTAGACTAATAATGCTCATGTGAATAATGTGCAGGTACCAAGCAGAAAAAATGGTGATTGAGTGGAATGAGAGAGAACACAGTGAGGAGGATGAACTCGCCATGGAGAATGAGTGATGCATGAACGCCCTCAGAGACTATGGCTCAAGAAATTCTTCCTCACAGCGTGCCTCTGGGCTTAGCTGGAATTACTGCAATATTTGATAAGCATTTGGGATGAGGATCAAGAAAAGTGTGTTCTTCAAGATCAGGAACTTGAACTTGAAGTTTCTGATGTCTATTTTATCACTGGATTGTCACGAAGAGGTGCAGTCCCTATTCTAACTGGTACTCATCCCTCTGGAGAGATTATGGGGATGGTTATCGACAGAGTGTGCCGAGGGGCATGCAAAGGAACATGGAGTAGGAAGGTTGACATTCAAACCATCCCAGATCTAGCACTAAAAGTAGTGCTACACACTATCACGCGGGCTGTAGGATCGCAAGCACCGCATGAGGCCACAAAGACACAACTGATTCTTACCGTAAACTGCTTGACCTCGACTCTCTACAACTGGGAAGAGGCTATGACCATTAAGATCAAGCGGCAGCTCACTAAGTGCAAGAAGACCAAACTGAAGCAGTTTCGGTATGGATCCATTTTAGTATCATTCTTCTTGGAACGACTACTGATATTCCAGCATCAGGAGGTCATTGTCTCGATGCCACCACCCTTAGAACCACGAATGGCTGGATGGCCTGAGCTAAAGCCTAGAGCAGGGTGTGGCCAATAGATGTCCTAGAGGCCAGATTTTTTCAATTGGCTCCAACGAAAACTAATTTTTGTGGAGGATTGGACTTACTCTAGTACAGACTTCACCGGTGATCGAGACCTCCTGATCCCAGAGGGAGAGGATTGGGACGAAGAGCTAGGTGAGACTCATATTTTACTTTCATGAGTTTATTATTTTTTGGTATACATGCATGTTCTAACAGTTAATATTATATGTATGTAGATGTTGGCCTAGAGAGACCTGTAGGTATGTCACCGATAGCGAGGTGAACTCCTCATGATTTCGATCCTCATGGTGAGGGCATGGAAGAGGAGATAGTACAAAATATGGAGGGGATCGCCCATGCGATCCTGGACTATGGTCACTTGGATGATGTGCCTCGGGGCTATCATAGGCATACTATAGGGGTACCGAGTCATATCCACCACTTGATGAGGTGGTTGGTATGGGCGGTGATGTGATATCATGAGCACCATGTTGATTAGTCACCTAAGCTTTCTATTTCTGCATATTTTTGAGAGACATGTTGTCTCGAGATGTAACTGAAACATACATATGTATTTTTTGGGTTTTTATGATGCACACGCTGCAAAAAATCGATATATATATAT